>JAHIAM010000439.1:0-43885 GCA_021605205.1 Aegilops longissima
CGTCGGTGGCCCTTTGTTGCCATGACCCATGATAGCGTAGCGTCATTAGAAACATGGCTACAGTAATCCATGACCGGCAAGACCGCCCATGGCGGACAAGGGTTGTCGGCCCCATACTAGACCGTCGGTGGGGCCCGCTAGTGGCCGGGCCCAGAGGTCAACGGAGAGGCAGCGACTGAGGTAGCCAGGTGGGACTGTGCCCGGCCGCATTACCATTGTACCCCGAGTAGGCCTATAAACCCCAGGGCACCCATGCAAGAGGTTGGACCCTAATAGTTTTAGACACACATAGAGGAAGAGAATAGCTAGCACGTGCCCTTCTCCTTCCTCACCCCGAACAGCTCAGGAGCAACCTTGTACCCACTTTGCCATAGTGATCATGCGGAGACCCCGCAGAGCAGCAGTAGGGGTGTTATCTCCACGGAGAGCCCTGAAGCTGGGTAAGATTCGCCGGCGTGCATGCCTTCGCCTCATCCCGTTTCCAGGCACCAGCGACATTCTACTCGCCCCCACCATGATAAGCCATCCTTTGGCATATGTCGCACCCAACCCCCAACAGTGGAGGTTGAGTACATGAGCCAGGAGTTTGATGATCATCTGAAAGGTCGAGGTCTAGTACCTCAGCTCACACCTCCGGGTACGCCACAGAGAAACGGCGTGTCGGAACGGAGGAATAGGACCTTGTTCGACATGGTCCAGTCTATGATGAGAAAATCGGATTTACCCTTGTCATTTTGGGGATACGCTCTAGAAACTGCAGCTTTCACACTTAATGGGTACCATCAAAATCCGTAGACAAGACACCACATGAGATGTGGACGGGAAGAGTCGGTTTGTCTTTTCTAAAGATTTGGGGTTGTGAAGCATTTTTCAAGCGACTTATGTCGGACAAGCTTACACCCAAGTCGGATAAATGCATATTAGGTAGGATATCCGAGAAACCTTGGGATATAGCTTCTACAACCGGAAGAGAACAAAGTGTTTGTTGCTCGGGCAGGGTTTTCCTTGAAAAGAGTTTCTCGGTCGGGAGGCGATGGGAGGGCGGTTTGACTCGAAGAAATTCGAGGACCACTGGGACGACTTCGGTGGTGATGAGATCATATCGGAGTCGATCAGGGGAACCGTAGTGGAAGCGGCACGGAACCACGGAGGTCGGAAAGATTGCGCAGAGTGTGCGATGTATTGTTGCTAGAAAGCAGCGAGCCGTACGTATCTGCGGATGAGATGGTGAGCCCAGATTCGAGGCATGGTGGAGGCCATGAGATCGAGTTAAAGTCCATGGATGAGAATCAAGTCTGCGACTTGGTTGATCCGCCACCTGGCGTAACTGCCATTGGATGCAAATGGATCTTTAAGAAGAAAACCGATGTGGATGGGAATGTTCAGATCCACAAAGCTCGGCTTGTTGCTAAAGGTTATGGACAAGTTCAAGGAATTGAGTACGACGTTACTCGCCGGTAGCGATGCTGAAATCGGTGAGGATCATACTAGCTATAGCTGCATATTTCGATTACGAGATATGGCGGATAGATGTCAAACGGCTTTCCTTCATGGAAATTTAACGAGGGCGTGTATATGATACAGCCGAGGGTTTTGTCGATCCGACTAGCACTAGTAAGGTATGCAAGCTCAAGAGATCCATTTATGGGTTGAAGCAAGCATCTCGGAGTTGGAACATTCATTTTGATGAGGTGCGTCACTTGGTCTCGGTTTCATCAAAAGCAAAGAGGACTCTTGTTTATACAAGAAGTTAAGTGGGAGCTCGATAGTGTTTTGATCTTGTATGTGGACGACATACTGCTGATCGGAAATGATGTTTCGATGTTAAACTTCGGTCAAGGATCATTGAATGGCAAGTTTTCGATGAAGGACCTTGGTGAGGCAGTCTATATTTTAGGCATTAATATCTATAGAGATAGATCGAGGAGGCTGCTCGGCCTAAGCCAGAGCACATACATAGATAAAGTGTTCAAGCGGTTCAACATGAGTGAGGCGAAGAAAGGGTTCTTGCCACTCTCACATGGTATAAGGCTAAGCGAGACTCAGAGTCCTTCGACATCTGATGAGCGAAGCAGGATGAGTAGGATTATGTATGCCTCGGCGATCGGAACCATCATGTATGCCATGATATGTACAAGGCCTGATGTTGCTTTTGCAATAAGCCTAACAAGTAGATACCAGGGCAACCCAGGTGAGAGTCACTGGGCAGCGGTAAAGACTATTTTGAAGTACACGAAAAGGACTAAAAGATGTTCCTAGTATATGGAGGCCGGGAAGAGCTCGTCGTGAGGGGTTACGTTGATGCTAGTTTCCAAACCGGCGAGGGATGATTGTCGATCACAGTCCGGATTCGTATCGTCCTTAATGGAGGGCGGTGCTTTGGATGAGTTCCAAGCAGGATCACGGTGGCGATTCTACCACGAAGCGAATACATTGCGACTTGTGAAGCTGCAAAGGAAGGTGTTTGGATCCGGCATTTTACGGACGATCTTGGTATTTTCCCAGCCTCGGTGAAACCGTTGGACCTTTATTGTGATAATTCTGGTGCCATCGCGAAGCCAAGGAGCGAGGAATCACCACAAGGTCGACACATAGACGGAAATATCACGTCGGAAGATCGTAAGAATGGTGATGTAGAGTTATGCAAGATTCACCTGCGGATGCAAATGTTGCATATCCGTTGACTAAGTCGCTTCCACAACCCAAGCATGAGGGGCACGTTAGAGCTATGGGCATTCGATGTCTATTTGACTGACTCTAGTGCAAGTGGGAGACTGTTGGAGATATGCCCTATGTATGATGATATTTCCTATGTGTTTATGAATAAAGATAGTCCTTGGACATTATCAATGATGTGTATCAGCAAGTACATGACTTGTTTGGGACTATGCATTGTATGATGACTGTCCTAAAAGGTCCCTAGTCGAAAGGGCTGTGTGGACGCACAACCAACTAGACTAGCATATGACCTGACCGATGGCTTGGTCTCACTAGCCATGGAGCATTGGATGCTAACGGATAATATGGACTTGGAAAGGTCTGGTCGGATTCGACGTAGTGATCCGAGTCGAATAAGGCCAGTCGGACGGACCCAACTATGAGATGCAGCGATATGTCATTTGTGAGTCTCTAGTACAACATCGTTCTATGTCCTAAGACCTGAGTGGCGCATGTACTCGAGATGGTGCGGACTTGCTTTGGGCCGACCAAAGCGCTACTCCATGGTGGGTAGCTACAAAGGTAGGTTCGGGTTTGTCGGTCCATGCTTGCGAGACATGGTCGAGCAAGATGGGATTAGCCCCTCCGATCAGGAGAGATATTCTCTGGGCCCCTCGTGTGATCCGACCAGGATAAGCATGGCCATGCGACAAGGATTATGAGATAATATGGATTGTGGTCGGTATCACTGGAACGAGAAAGAGGTCGGGCTAGCACAATGAAGACAGTCTCGCCTTGAGCCCGATAACATATATCATGTGGCAAAGGGAACAGAAGTGTGACACATTGTATAGGTTCACCTAACCAGCTTCATAGTCTGCTTGGTGGTCGGCACGCCTTGCTAGAGGCCGCTACCAACCGTGCAGGTTGGAGGTGATCCGAACTGTGACCAAGCCAACTTGAACCTAAGGGTTGTGGCGGCAAGGAAGGAACCTACGAGGTCGGTCCGTAGAACACTGGTCGGATGTGATCCGAACTGGACTAGGAACGTGACCGAGTAGACTTTGGGCTTTAGGGTCCGTGCAAGGACCAAGTGTTGAGCCTGCGACGGACGCCTATATAAAGTGGAGGTGCGGCACACTCATGTGGTTGATCGCTTCGGCGCTGCGACTAGGGTTTGCATGTGTTGCGAACAAACACCTCCACTCACCGACGACTGTGTGATCGGACCTAGCAGTCCGCTGCACGGTGTTCCTCCTACACGCGCGGATATCGTTAGAGGCGGTGCACTTGCGCCGCTCTGGCGAACTCGTACGTGGGATTGGACGATCGGCTGTTCGAGGGAGATCAGGCGAGGAGAGGCGATCCCGCAGACTGGCGCTGCTAACTCTTCTTTGCTGCTGCGACGCCTTCTGGCGTCTAGTGGTAACAAACTGTGATCCATCTCCCGTAGCATGTTCTTGGTTGTTCTGCGCGCAGGAAATTTTAATTTGCAGTCGATGCACCCTACCATAGGACCCAACACCTCCACATTCAGATTGACAAGCTCACGTCCTTAATGTTTCTATAGTGCCTTCTGTTTATCTTAGTAATATGCTAATGTAGGGATTACCTTGCTCTACTTTAGCTTAAGAAATGGTGGGTTTTGGTGGCGATGCAACAATTACTTCGACATCGGATCAGTAATTTCCAACAGTCGAACGGATATTTTGTGTCTGTTGGATATAAAGTTCCTTTGGGTAAGAAGTTCTACTTGTCATCAAAATGGATAAAAGGAGATTTATGTAGACGTATTTTAGTTCTAGATACGTCCCTATTTATCCATTTTGATGACAAGCACTCCCTTCGTTCCACAATACATGCCTTCCATTTGTCAAAATATAGATGTATCTAGACATGTTTTAGTATATAGGTACATCCATGATAGAGCCAATCGGATGGTTGAGAACACTACAATTTGTAGCTACAAATGCGTGTGTGACTCCCAGATGCAGAGGCCGGGGGTCATCATCCTCCTTTTCGAGAAAAAACAGACGCGTGTGTGAGAGGACGAGTGCGTGTGTGAGAGTACAAGTTTTTGTGGGTGGCACGATGGTGCGTGCGAGAAGTCCCGAGAGATAGGCTTAATGCGTCTGAAAAAAAGACTAGCCTAGAGCTTGCCACGCGGCTATTCTTGTCTAACGCCCCATTAACCGTAAGATATGTATCTGACGGTGCAGTTATTACGTACACAGCAGTACTCCCTCCTTTCCGGTTTATAGGGCTTAATTCAAAATCTCACCAACCAAGATGGTGAGTGGTGGAATATTTTTGTAGTTTGCAAAAGCACCTAATTAATGCTCTTGTTTTCTAAAAAATTATGTTTATCAATGCATTAATTGCAATGCATGCATGCATAAAGTACATGCATTGGTCAATTTTCTCTTAATACTTGCATGCAATGATTTAATGCACCTTGGAATCTGAACATGTGTTGGGGAACAACCAACTTGAGCCTTATAAAATGGAAAAACTAAAATTTTGTGATAAGCCCTATAAAACCGGAAAGGAGGGGTAGAAAAGAAGTACTCCATCCGGGAATAGTGTCGCCTTGAAACTAGAACCGTCAATAAATTTTGAGCTTGCGTCTCGTCACATTCAAATTACTCCACACTATATTGAATTGCAAACCTGTTCACACGATCACAACCTAAGCGGTTTCCCACTTAGGGCGTATTAGTACTCGGTTATAAATACTAGTATGCCAAGATGACTGCACATTCCTCCTCAACTCCTCATCCACAAAAACAAACAAGTCATTCAGCATCCTTCCCTTGCGTCGCCATGGCCAGCGTGAGTTACAGGTCGAGATTGCCACGAGGGAGGCGAGCATGGAAGCGGAAGCACGAGAGATGTCCCGCCTCGCTGCGAGAGCAACCGACATATCCCTTGGCGGAAGTAGCAACCTGAGAGGTCCCGCCGTGCGCTGAAGTAACCTGAAGGTCCCGCCGCACCGTCGATGCAGCAGACTGGTTCGGCCGTGCCGCAGAAGCAGCAGAGATATCCCGCCACGCCACGAATGCAGCAGAGATGTCTCGCCGTGATGCGGCGGCCTGGTAAAATTTCTCACGCATAGGTGACGACTGTTACAGGCGCATGCATGCGATCGTCCATAGCCAGATGGATCAGATCTCCGGCTGTGCGAGGTTGCAGGACGAAATGAAAGCCTAGTTTGAACAGGCTATCGGCGTACTAAGGGAGGGCAATGAGAGGCTCCGGGCCGAGCGCGACCTGCTGAGGAAAAGATCGTCCGAAGTGCAGACCAGCAGGAGGAGACTAGTGCCTTGTTGAAGAGGATCGGCGTCATCATCAAGAAACTTATGGACAAGAATGACATGCTCCGCAACGAGCGCCAAAGGCTGGTGCAGGAATCCGTGGATGTTCTCAAGCACCGTCTTGAGGACACGAAAGAGCTCATCGCCGCTCGCCGCGGAGACTAGTTCCATGACCTGCAACAACGCATCAAGAAAGTAGAGATCAGCGAGCAGATCCTTGTCTTCCTTCTTCTTTTGCCCTTGTGTATTTCGGCGTAGCCGCATGTGGATTTTTAATTATCTTTCTAATTATGTAAGATAATTAATCATCCTTATCTTTACGTGGAAGATCAATGTTGCGAGCTGGAATGAAGAAAACTCTTCTTTGTGGCGACCACGGCGTTCTTTGTTCTTCTAGTTCTTCTGGGCTTCCTTTAGTTTCCTGGTTTCTTTTGATGTAATAACCGGTTTAGGATGTGGATTGTGCCGTCGGTTGTGAAATGTTTGGTTCTAGCGCGGATGTTTGGCCTTTGTTGGCCTCTTGGGATGTTGCGATTTCAATCTGGTAGCTTTCAGTCCTTCGTGTTAGGCTGGAGTTGTGCTGAACTTCTTGTGAATTGTGGTGGTTTTCAGTAATGAATATTAGAAGGGGCAAGCCCTTCTTTGATCAAAAAAAAAAATTTAATCGTCCTTATATATTCATCAGTCTTGCTATAAGTCGCAGTAGATGCTATATAGGTCCGCCAGATCTTACATCAAGATCCGTGCTTTCAGATTTTCTTTTTTCTCTCTTAAATCTCAGTCGAGTGAGACATAGCCACGCCATTAAGCAGAGGCTCGGCGCCATTAATGGAGACCTTGGGAGAGAGGTGGATGGCAGATGGATGTCAAAGGCTCTCCTCCCGATAAGCACGCAGAGGTCTGATCGCCGCATCTCGTACTCAAATAGCTACCCTGCACGGCGCCTCATAGCTAATAAAAAATGGGGACGCGTGGTGGCACGTAAATGGTACTAGTAAGTAGAATGCCCACGGTTTCAATAATACTTGTGTTTCCGATTGTAACGTGACAACACTTGTTCCAAAATGACTTTGTTGATTGTTAATGTGTGCGCCTTCGCAAATCGGACTGCAAATTTACCACAACATGTTGGTGCCATGTCATGGCACCAAGCCAAGTTTCATTATTTTCATGTGCGTTTTGGATTTACATGAATTAAAAAACTATGTTTCTCAATGTTTCCAACCCAGCCACGACGCCCAGAATTTTGAATTTCATTCCCATTCCTTGCATGGAACCTAGAAATTTACCCGAGGACACACATGTGATTTTTCAACCAACTTTGGTGCACTGGAACATGTTCTTGTATTTCAAATTTGAATTATGCACACAAAGGTGACACGTTCCCTCCCAGAACCATGAGCCTTCTTGAGAGAAGCTCCGATCTGCAAGAAGCTTATACCAAAATTTGTTCCTATTCGGCCAATTTTTTTACCACGGCATGGTACTAGCATGACATGACACCATGCCAAGTTTCATGATTTTAAAACCAAGTTTCTCAATGTTCTCGACCGAGCCACGATGCCCAGATGTTTGAATTTTATTATCATTTTTTGCATGGGACCTACTCCCTCCTTCCATCTATATAGGGCCTAATGTGTTTTTCAAGACAACCTTTGACTATTGACAAGATTAATAGCACATGAGATGTATATATGAAAATTATATTATTGAAAGCTCCTTTGACATACAAATTTGAAGGTATGCTTTGTGTAAGTTGCATGTCATATATTATTGCTCTAACGTTTGGTCAAAGTTAGCCTCGAAAAGCGCATTAGGACCTATATAGATGGAAGGAGGATAGAAAATCACTCGAGGACACAAATGTGATTTTCAACCAACTTTGGTGCAGGAGCATGTGGTTGTAGTTCAAATTTGAATTATGCACATTAAATGACCAAAAACTCAATTAATGTGTAAATAAGGCCAAACGAAGCCGGAATAATTCCAAAATTTAACAGGGCACTCATGTAGTTATATGTTGCCTTTGTAAATAAACTCAGGGGGGACAACATATATCGTTTCGCATTCAAAGGTGGCACGTTCCCTCTCAGAACCACGAGCCTTCTAGAGAGAAGCTTCGGTTTGCAAGAAGCTTATACCAAAATATGTTCCTATTCGGCCAATTGTTTTACCACAACATGGTAGTACCATGACATGACATCCATGCCAAGTTTCATGATTTTCAGACGTGTTTTGGATTTACAAGAATTTTAAAACCAAGTTTCTCAATGTTCTCGGCCAAGCCACGATGCCCAAATGTTCTAATTTTATTCTCATTTCTTGCATGGGACCTAGAAATTCACCCGAGGACTCAAATGTGATTTTTCAACCAACTTTGGTGCACGAGAGCATGTGCTTGTAGTTCAAATTTGACTTATGCACATTAAATGACCAGAAACTCAATTAATGTATAAAAAACAACAAACAAACCCGGAATAATTCCAAAATTTAACAGGGCACTAATGTAGTTCTATGTTGCCTTTGTTAAGAAACTCAAGGGGGGCAGCGTATATCGTTTCACACTCAAAGGTGGCGTTCCCTCTTAGAACCACGAGCTTCAAATCGCCCAATTTTTACCACAACATGTTAGTGCCATGACATGACACCATGCCAAGTTTCATGATTTCCAGGCGAGTTTTGGATTTACATGACGCCCAGATGTTTGAATTTCATTCTTATTTCTTCCATGGGACCTAGAAACTCAACCAAGGACACACATGTGATTTTTCAACCCACTTTGGTGCACCGGAGCATGTGCATGCAATTCATATTTAGATTATGCACATTAAAAGTCCAGAAACTCAATTAATGTATAAAAAGGCCAAATGAACCCGAAATAATTCCAAAATTTAACAGTGCACTCATATAGTTCTATGTTGCCTCTGTAAATAAAATCAGGGGGGAGGCAGCGTATATCGTTCGGCACACAAAGGTGACACGTTCCTTCTCGGAACCACGAGGCTTGTTGAGACAATCTCCGGTTTTGCAAGAGGCTTATACCAAAACTTGTCCCAATTCAGCCAAAAATTATACGTATGAAAACAGGGTTTAGATTATCCCAAACATCTCTCTACCTAGACCGATAATGTACTATGATTTGAATTCAACATAAAATGGATACAAATATTTGAATTGGAGAGCGTATGGTACATGTAGTTCATAGTGAAATATGATTACTGCTATATGTATGTTTTTTGTTATCAAGATAATATTTAAATTATTGTATAACTTGACAACAATCGTATTCAAATAAGGAAAATTGATTCAAATTTAGTCCATATGGTAGACAACAATATATATGTTCACATGGTGGAGTAAAATGTTCATATATGATGGAAGATCAAAATGTACGACTACATCAATTATAAACCGCAAGGTCACCTAACGATATATCGAATTCAACATAACGTGGATTCAAAATTGAAATTCGAGATCATGGCATCTGTAATCATATAAAAGGGACATTACTCTTTGTTTGGTGGGAATTGATTTGTTTTTGTTGTTGTTGAGGAAGTGCGAATCGATTTGGTCTTGTGCAGGGTAATCTTGTTCTCCGATTTTTTTACATTTTTCTTGTAGTTTTTTCAATGGCATTTATAGCAATATAGTAAAAGGGGACATGACTCTCTTGTGTCTTGTATGAATTGTTTTTTTACAAGTTAAGTTTGTTCGGCCGAACAAGGAATCCGCACCTTGTTGTCGCGAAATTTTCAAGCTTGAGTATCTTTTGTCTCACCTGCTTTGAAACTCACGCTTCTTCAACCCGCGCCGCGCCATGTTATCCCGAAATTTTCAAGCTCGAGTATCTTTTGTCTCACCTCCTTTGAAACTCCCGCTTCTTCAACCCGCGCCGCGCCTTGTTATCCCAAAATTTGGACGCGCGCGAGAACTCCCTCCTCATCCGAAATCGCTCCCGCAGCCCAGAGACACGAAATCCCCCTTCAACCCCTCAGCCGGAAATGAAGCTCCACGTCGCGGTGTCAAAACCGGTGAAGTGCGCTGGTAACACCCTACATTTGGACAAGCGCGTCCCTAAGCAGCTCCCCCTCCCCTCCGCCCCCATCCGTACACCGAGGCTGCCAAAACCCGCGAAACCGCACGCTCCTCCGTCGGCCTCCCGACCGCCGCCCAGCCGGAGACTCTTCCCCGACTACGTTGTGCACCGCAACAGCTCGCCGTCCCTCATCCACCGCACCGGATGAGGATTCGTTGTTGATCTCGTCGTCCCGCCGGATCAGCCGCCCCTGTCGGATTTCGGGTTCCGGCAGACCCTTAAGGTTCGAACTCTGGGGTGCGCGCGGAGATCCAACCCTCCGTCGTCTCGTACCTCACCGAATTGCAGGGACCTAAACTACTAACAAGAACAGCACAAGAGACGCAAGATTTATACTGGTTCAGGCCACCATCGTGGTGTAATACCCTACTCTAGTGTGTGGTGTGTGGATTGCCTCTTGGGCTGATGAGAGCGATCAGGGAAGAACAGCCTCGCGAGGGTCTGTTCTTGGTGGGTGTGATGAACTGCTAAGTGGTATCCCGTCGCTCTAGCTTGGGGATCGGGTCTCTCTCTCTCTCTCTCTCTCTCTCTCTCTCTCTCTCTCTCTCTCTCTCTCTCTCTCTGGGTTCCGAATGGCGGATCCTTCGTCTGATCCCAAAATGCCTGCCTGGGGGGAGAGGATCGGATCTACTATGGTGGCTAGCTCTACTTATATAGACGAAGGCCCTGGGCCTCTTCCCAAATATTGAGCGGGAAGGCCGCCAACAATTGGCCATTTTGAAGGGGAACAGCGGGTACACTTATCCTGACTAAAGTTGGTCCTCACCTGCCAAAGGCTCTGGTGATCACGCCTGCTTATGCTCCACGGTGACTGCATTCCAGCCATTGGGGCTGGTCTTGGTCTTGTTGCACCGAAACGGATGCCTTTGCTTGATGCTCTCGCTTGCGCTTGCTCCCTTTGCACCAAAGAGGAAAGGAGGACTGTCGGTGTCAAAACCGGCGGATCTTGGGTAGGGGGTCCCGAACTGTGCGTCTAGGCGGATGGTAACAGGAGACAAGGGGCACGATGTTTTACCAGTTGGGCCCTCTTGATGGAGGTAAAACCCTCGTCCTGCTTGATTGATATTGATATTGTGGATATTTACAAGAGTGGATCTACCACGAGATCAAGGAGGCTAAACCTAGAAGCTAGCCTATGGTATGATTGTAAGGGTTGTTGTTACATCCTATGGACTAGAGCCATCCGGTTTATATAGACACGGAGAGGGCTAGGGTTACATAGAGTCGGTTACAATGGTAGGAGATCTACATATCCGTGTCGCCAAGCTTTCCTTCACGCCAAGGAAAGTCCCATCCGGACAGGCGAAGTCTTCAATCTTGTATCTTCATAGTCTTGGAGTCCGGTCGATGATGATAGTCCGGCCGATGATAGTTCGGTGATGATGGTAGTCCGCTATCCGGACACCCCTAATCGAGGACTCCTCGGTAGCCCTGAACCAGGCTTCAATGGCGATAAGTCCGGTAGCGTATATTGCTTGGCATTGCAAGGCGGGTTCCTCCTCGAATGATAGAAGATTGTGAACACCAGGATAGTGTCGGCTCTGCAAAATAAATTCCACATTCCACCGTAGAGAATAATATATACACAAGTTCAATCTGCTGGCGTTTTCTACGGCATGACGTCACGCCACTACCAAGCCATTATTTAAATCGTTTTTACTTTACCACCTCGGTAGCGTTTAGCGGCGGTTTCCTTAGCACGTCTTGTCGAGCGAGATCGTGTTCCCCTTAATCTGGGATTCTCATCAATACGGACGTGGGTAACCCAACCACGCCATTGATGGTGGCGCTTGGGGATAGCGAGTTTTACCAGGCGGTGGGGGCGCGTAGAATTCGCCCGCCCATATAAGGGATAAGTTCACCTTCTCACCTCGCCTTCTTCCTCCTTTGCTTATCCATCTCCCGCTTTTCGAGCTCCAGCGCCCAAGTTCGCGCATCTCGTCTCAACCTTCTCCGACCATGTCGGGCGCGGGAGGTAAATGGTTGGCCTCCACCGTTAAGGAGGAGCACATCGTAAACTGCTTGGCGCGGATACCTCTCCGGCGACATCGCGCACGGCTGCCGACGAGGGCAGCTCATCCCACCCCAGGCCCCATGAGAGGTCGTTTCCTTCCCCACTTCCTCCATGGACTGGGCTTTCCACTTCACCCCTTTGTCCGGGGCTCATGTTCTACTCGGCCTGGATTTCCATGATCTGGCGCGAACTTCATCCTCAACATCTCGGCGTTTATCGTGGGTGTGCGAAACCTTCCTCGCATCCAGCCCCACTTGACTTGTGGCTCAAGACCTTCAATGTCAAGCGAAGGTAGTGAAGGGCACTCAAGCGGAGTCTTGGGCGCCATGTTGGGCAAGATGCCCAATGTCCTTTAGTTGAAGGGCCTTCGTGGAATCCGTCAAGGGGTGGCAATCGGGGTGGTTCTATATCACCGAGCAGCGTGACCCTACATGGCGGCGGCCCCGGGTTCAGATCTGGTATCCCCACGCAGCTCACCTCCTGGAAGAAGGGCTTTCTGTGGGTTAGTTGAGACGGTAGCGGGACTCAAGCTGTATCCGAAGCTGGTGAAGAAGCTCGGGCTGGTTAACATGGTCCAAGTCATGCTCGTCCGCGGATTCTCCCATGCCAAGCGGGCATTCAATCTGTGGGAGTTCAATCCGGAACAGCACCAGGCGCTGGCGGGCTCTTGACCTGACGTCTGAAGGCGCTGGAGGTGTTGTTCAAGGCGCGAAGCCCCGCATCCATGGCCGAAGATCGCGGTTCGCTCATAGCGCCAAGCCAGCGAGGTAAGTGATTCTACCCCTTCTGGGACACTTGCTTTCCATAGTTTGACTCTATCACGGGTTTTAATTTCCCTTTTCCTTTGACGGGACTGGATGATGAAAGCGGAGAAGATTATCTGCCGGCTCCTATGCGAGAAAATCCGATGAGCGCTTTGTCTAGCGGGGCTGCTGGTTCGGCACCGCACATGGTGCGGAGAGGAAAACCAGAAGGAGGCCACGGGTGCTCGAAAGAGTTCCGTTTTCAGGTGTCCGGCGACCCAGGCGGACTCCTCCCAGCGAGGAGGAGAAGAGGACTCTCTCGGAGGAGAGAGGAAGGAAGGCTTCCCCAGCGGGGAGGCGAAGGGTCAGAGGAAGGACTATTCCCGGACAGCTCCGCCAACATCAACGTTGGCGAGGAAGAATAGCCTTCAAGGGCCAGGCCTCGGCGAGATCGTAAGTATCCGGTTCTGAATGATTTATAATTTCTTTTTGCGTCACATAGCGTCATTACGATGCCGCATGCTGCATGTAGTCCGGCCGGTGATAATCTCCCGCTTCATCAGCGGGTCGTTAGCTCCGTCGGATGTAGACTCCATCGACCGCCTCCACCCTCGCGACACCGAGGATGCGAGTGGGATCCCAGAAGGGACCCATCGGGAGGCTCGGAGGTGCCACAAGGCGTCCTCCGGACTTTGCGCGGACTCCATATCAGAACCCGTAGTGGTTCCGAGGTCGGCAGGCGGCCGCCGAATGAAGGGCAAGACCGTGGCCCGGCGGCTTCCGTCAACGGGCGCCGGACAATTTGTTGGGCGCTGCGGGCGCTTCCATCGAGGAAGAACACCGCACTATTATGAGTGCGGTGATTGAAAGTGCAGCTTGCTAAGGCGGGCTGACCGAAACTGCTGATAGCCTTCTATCGGGCTTTGAGGTAAGAAGTTAAAAATATGCAATGTAATACCGCATAGACAGTAGCCCCTGATGCTCGGTTCGGTGTTGGGAAGAAAAG
The DNA here is from genome assembly GCA_021605205.1 of Aegilops longissima. Taxonomy (NCBI): domain Eukaryota; kingdom Viridiplantae; phylum Streptophyta; class Magnoliopsida; order Poales; family Poaceae; genus Aegilops; species Aegilops longissima. Next base: position 13,832 of record JAHIAM010000439.1, read on the forward strand.
CGGATGAGGATCTGAAAAAAGAAGATATCGAGGGTTGCTAAAAATTATGTCAATATGGGTTGCGAGGCTGCTTGCTTGACCTCTGCCCTTGCTTCATGGAGGTCGGTGCTTTGAAGCAGGGCTCGGCGGTCCGAGCAAGAGCTCGGCAGCGCCGAGAAGCAGCTCGGGACAAAGAAGGTGAGTAACACCACTTTGAACTTGTACCTTCAGAAAAGGATTTAGGTTGCAACAAAAATAACAAGGATAACATGGGTGCTGCGGGGGCCACGAGCGAGTGGCGACCACAGAAGGAGGCCGTGTCATGACGAGCATAATGCGGCCATGGAGCAGGAAGCGAGAAAAGCAGGAGGCGCGGGTGGCGGTGGTTCAGCAAGAGCTCCAGGCTCTCATGGAAAAGCATGAGAGTTTGGGCGTGACTCAAGACTCGAGTCCGAGCTTGCCTCGGCTCTCGAAAGTGTAAAACTGCCAAGGCCGATGCCCATAAGTCCCTTCAGGAGATTGAGTTGATGAGGAAGATAGCGGCGGGTAAGGCATTTTTCATGCAAAGCAAGCATGTGAATGTAAATTACGTGTTACTTACCCGAATTCGGAGCTCTCGAGGCGTTTGCAGATCTGCCTCTGGCGTGTCGATGCCGCCGCATTCTACCGAGCCGAGGAGGGAGCTCAGCGGAGAAGGTCTTACGGTCTCGGTATCTTTGAGGCGGCCATCCAGTGCCCCTAGCGACCAGCTGAAGCAGCTGGTCGAGCTCCTAAAGTGGCCGAGCAGGCCATGAAGGGCCTCATAGTCCGCTGTGGCTGGAGAGGCCATGCACAGGAGCTACTTGACCTCGTCTGCGACGGTTGGTGGATCGTGCCCCAGGTGGAAGTTATCAAGCGCTCCGCTTTGTATTGAAGGTGCTCGTTGGGCCCTTGCCAGCGCAAAGGTGCATTAGGGCAAGCTGGATGCGGAGAAGCTAATCAGCAGCGCCACCAGCGGGAAAGGAATATCGTCGCCGAAATGTACTATAAGACTGTCTGAGGGTGCCGCAAGATTGCGAATGAGTGCCCCAGGGATGTAATTATTGAGTAAACTTGCAATGTGTTATCACATGCGCTGAAAACTTTGTTCATATCGCTAAGCAGCGCTTGTTATTTAAAATATTACCTTACATGCGGCCGTTTATTAAATCGAGAGATGGCAAGTCGTCGGCTTCAGCCCCCATGCCACAGTGCTGGGGTGTTGGGATAAACTTGAGCACTCTTGTTCCCATTTTGGGTCCATCTAGGGAGGCTCTCAACACAACGAACAAGGCAACGGACTTATAGTGCTTGAACACTCTCCTTAGCCATAGAATTCTATAATTTTAAATTTGACAAAGCCCCTAGTATTCGGAGGACCGAATTGGGGCGCTATCACGCCTTCGTCGGACATTATCCGAACTTCGCTCAAGCGGCGTAGGTCTTTAAGGACCGAAAGGACCTCTCGAACAGCGACCAGTCTCTCGCCTTATCATGACGATCAGTTTTAGCTTTCTCCTTGAGGCGTTAACCCGGCTCAACCAAGGCGCAATCGCGATTGTTCTCCAGTGCTACCTTAGCCGATAGAGCGGGCGTAAGGTGCCAAACATGGGAGCGGGCAAACCCAACTATTGACCCAAGACATGATTGGAGCCGATTCATATAATGCTATAAGTTAAGGGTGCCGCACTTGTGAAAGTGTTCGGACTTTATCACACCATAATCACGGAGAACATAAGCCCTGGTGTATTTGGCGTACCAAAATGTCAGGTGCAACATGTAAATAAATGAACATATATATATATATATATATATATATATATATATATATATATATATATATATAGGTAATGCAATTATGGGCAAAAGTGCTGCATTTTATTAGAGAAGATATGCTATGAGTGCGGAATGATACAAATAGTGCGGAAAGCAAGGGATTGGGCGAATTAAAGGCGTCTCCCTCGAGGGTAGGCAGCGGAATGTTGTATTTAACAAATTTAATGCTCGTGATGGAGACCACCGAGTGTTAAATGTGGCCTTTGTCCTTCCTGGCTGTTGCATCATGAGTTGGCTGGTTCGCCGCGGACGAGTTTATATAAAAAAGAGAAATAAAAGAAAAAAAAGCGACACACTTGGGAGCCCTGGTGTGGTCGAACCGCTCTGGGTCTGTTGTGGTTGTGCCTTTCCCCTATGCCCATGGTATCTCAGGCGTAATTATGTCTGTGGAGAGTTTGTCTTACAATTTTGCGAGGGCTGGGGTTGAGGCCGCATTACTCTGGCGTGCTCGGGCGTGCAGGTGGTCTTGGTTGATGTTGCTCGGGCGCGTTTGGCGTGTCCGGTCGTTTAACGGCGGACTTGAAAATTCCTTAAAGGCTGCTCTGTACTTACGCGCGAGAGCGCTGTATGTTCCTCCGTTCGGAGGGGCGTTCCGTGTTTCCATTGACCGTGATGACTCCACGAGGGCTGGCATCTTGAGCTTAAGGTATGCATAATGCGGCACGCGTTGAATTTTTGACAGCGGTTCGTCCAGCGAGCGTGATAGCGCTGCGGAGCAGGACTATGTCGAAGATTAACTCCTCGCGGAAATTATCCGGGGATCCGAAGACCACTTCGATGTGGCTGAGCGATACAATTGGCCTCGACACCTGGTATGGCGCCTTTGAAGGTTGTCTTTGTAGGTTTAATCCTTGAAGGGTCTATGCCCATCTTGCGCCTTTGTATCACGATAAAGCAGGTTCAGGCTCTGCCGCCGTCCATTAGGACTCGTGAGTGAAATCCATCGGCGATTGGGTCTAAAACCAATGCGGCGAATCCGCCATAAGCGGATCTTGGTCGGATGGTCTCTTGATCGAAAGTGATCGGGCAAGAGGACCATGGGTTGAATTTTGAGGCGGCTGGCTCCATCAGCGTATCGTCCCTTAGTGCGCTTCCGCTCCCTCTTGGGAATATCGTTGCGTATATCATGTTTACCGTCCGAACTTGAGGGAATCCCTTTTGTCCTCTGTTGTTGGCGGCGGGTCTCTTCCTCGTCATCGCTGTGTAGCCCTTGTCACTGTTTTTGGCGATTAATTTTCCTGCTTGCTTGAATACCCAACAATCTCTGTTGGTGTGGTTAGCTAGCTTTTCGGGGTTCCATGTATTTGACAGGGCGGTCAAGTATTGGTCCAAATTGGGCCGGGCCGGAGTGGTTCTTGTGAATGGCTTCTTCCGTTGACGGGCTTGGAGCCTCGGAATCCGGCGTTGACTGCCGTATCCTCATTCTTGTCGCCGTTAATGCGGCGTTTGTTTTGTTTCGCGCAACCTGCCATTGCGGTCCTTGGTATCCGGACTGCCGGCGTTTTTGCTGAGGTTGTTGCTGCGAGCTAGCCAGCTATCCTCTCCCACACGAAGCGGGTCATGAGTGATGTGAGGGCTGCCATGGATTTCGGCTTCTCTGTCCTAGGTGCGGGCCAGCCATTCATCACGGATGTTATGTTTGAAGGCAGCGAGTGCCTCTGCATCCGGACGGTCGAGATTTGATTTTTCTTTGTTAAGAACCGTGTCGAATTATGCGGCGATTAAATCGGCTGCTGGATTATGTGGCTTAGGTCATCTGCGTCCGGTGGTCGCTTTGTCGTGCCACTGAAGTTGTCGAGAATCGGCTTCCAGGTCTTCCCAGCATCAATTGACTCTGCGGGCAGGCTGTTAAGCCAATGCGAGCTGGTCCTTTGAGCTGGCGGGAGATATTTGATGGCGTGAAGATCGCGCGCGCGGGCCATATGTATATGGAGGAGATAATCCTCAATCAAACCGCGGGTCTGTTGTGCCATCGTAGGATTCAATATTAACGGGTTTAAACCCTTGAGGATTTGATGATCCATTACTTCGTCGGTGAAGCATAGTGGGTGTCTGGCGCCTCTGTATTGAGCAATATTGCGGCGTAGCTCGAGGCGTTATGCTGCTGTGTTTGGCCCGGCGGAGTAGTTGTATCCGGCGTGGCGGTATTCGTCGTGGGTCTTGGAGCGCGCGTGATCCATAGATAGATCTGGATTGTCTTGCCTTGTCCTCAATATATCCATAAGTCCGGTAGCGTTCCCCGTAGCTTCATGCTTTTTGAGCGATGCGGAGTGCGGTTTTGGTGGAGGGCTTGCGCCTCTCTGTCGCGACCACGAGGTGGTCGGTCTGCCGTATTGTGCGCTGGTGATGCAGGTTTATGCGCTTCCTCCTCTAGTCGGAGAGCAACTTGCTTTTGGGTAACTTTTGGAGGAGCATTCATACTCTTGACGCGAGGACCTCGGTCCATCTGTCGGCCGATGGGTCTTGATCAGCTTGAAGCTGTTGCTACTTTTCTTTAGGCTGTTTGCCGTGGCCATTAGCCTGCGTCTGAAAGCGCTCTTGTTGACGGGATCCTCGAGCCGCAGCGAATTAAGTCGTCGTCGAGGCTTGCCTCGTCTCCGGAGGAGGTAGGTAATTGTCATCCTCGACCTCTTCGTGCCGCCCTCTCGTGAGGGCTTGCTTCTGCCTCCTCCTGCGCTGGATCGTCTTTGGAGGGGTTGTCTTCGGCACTTTACGGGGTGTTATTATCTCCTGTGCGGAATCTCCATTCTTGCCGTGGTGGGATTTAGGCGGCGCCGCTGACGTCGGCGCTTGGGCTGTTCTTTAAGGAATCGGCCTCCGTTGCTTCTTCGCCGTCCCCATCTTTTGGGGTGTCCACCATGTATATGTCGTATGGCGAGGTGGTCTTCCGTGTCTGTAGCCTTTGGTTCTTAGTAGTCTCCGGCATAAATCGTCCATCCGTCGATGTCTTTGGAGTCGTGGTCGAATCGTCGGTTAAATCGTCGGCGGTGGCTCTGAAGTGGGTGGTGCGTGGGCTCTGAATTTCTTCGTCGTCCCGTCCCAACCATCTGGCCGTGGTTCGGCCGGGGCTCTCGAGATAGCGAGAGATGCTTGATGAATTTATGATATCGCCCGAAGGCGAGTCTTTGAAAAGATGTCCGCAGCGGTGAATTCCATGATCGGCGCCAATCGGATTATTGGCGGGCGCATGAGGTTGAGTCCGGCAGGGAGTCCGGCACCTCGAGTCATAAACTTTATGCGGGACAAGGTAAGTGTTGGCTCCATCGCCGTAGAAGTTGCAGCTCGGCGGTGTCCAGCCATCCGTCCTCGATCCGGCGATCGGCTCCGGACTATGGGTGGGCGGATTAGTGTCTTGACCTCAACGTGCTGTCCGCCGACGAGTTAGGTCATGCCCATCGTGACAGTAGCGACACGCTCGGCTGTGGCTCAGATCCATCGAGGATCAAGTCCCGCGGATATCGGCCGTGAAGTTTAGGCTTCAAACCTGACACGACGGCCAGGGCGTAGCTTCGATCTGCTCGGATGGCCAAGTGAGTTGGCCCTTGATCGAAGCCGCCCGAATCTGAAGATCTGTCCGGGAGAAAAGTCTCACCCAGGACTGCGTCATTGTCGATTGAAGAGGCCATCCGCCTATCGGTGGCGACACGGTGGAACTCTCAATGAAAGCACCAATGTCGGTGTCAAAACCGGCGGATCTCGGGTAGGGGTCCCGAACTGTGCGTCTAGGCGGATGGTAACGAGGAGACAAGGGGCACGATGTTTTACCGAGTTGGGCCCTCTTGATGGAGGTAAAACCCTACGTCCTGCTTGATTGATATTGATATTGTGGATGTTTACAAGAGTGGATCTACCACGAGATCAAGGAGGCTAAACCCTAGAAGCTAGCCTATGGTATGATTGTAAGGTTGTTGTTACATCCCTCGGACTAGAGCCATCCGGTTTATATAGACACCGAGAGGGCTAGGGTTACATAGAGTCGGTTACAATGGTAGGAGATCTACATATCCGTATCGCCAAGCTTGCCTTCCGCCAAGGAAAGTCCCATCCGGACTGGGTGAAGTCTTCAATCTTGTATCTTCATAGTCTTGGAGTCCGGTCGATGATGATAGTCCGGCCGATGATAGTTCGGCTGATGATGGTAGTTTGGCTATCGGGACACCCCCTAATCCAGGACTCCCTCAAGGACGCTGCGCGGCTGGCTACCGACTGGCGCCCTTGGTCATCATGGCTTGCGTCACGGGCACCTCGCGAGGTACCCTGCCTTTAACTCTCCGCCTCCTCGTGAGCTAGCCTGACGAGGCCGTGCCTGAGTAAGCTCTTGGTCGTCCGCCCAGCAATCTGGCCCCTCGCGAGGTCTTGAGCTTGTGTTGATGAAGTTGGGCTTTCTGGGCCTCCTTGAGCCACGCCTTGAGCCGTGGCGAGCAAGTCAGGGGACCCCGTACCCGAGCGCCGGCCATAGCCCAGGCCTGACGGCGCGCCCGAACAGCGGCGGAGAGGCGAAAGGGCAAGTCTGGCATCGCGAGCCCCTAACAGCCTGCGGCCTTAGGCGCCAGCGTGGCGGTTGATTGGGCGTGGGAGCCTGCTCCCCACGGCATGTAGTAACCGCCGGATTCGACGAGTCCTTGCATGCAGATTTGGCCATGATGATCGGTGATCGTGGGGGCGACGGTTGGCCTCCGCCCGGCTATAAATCACAGACGGCGTCGCCCTTCGATCTATCATACCTTCTCCTCTTCCTCGTCTCGTCTGGTTGCCATGGCTCCGATCCGCGGTTCTCGAGGGAGAGAAGGAAAAACTCCTCAAGAGGATCTGACCCGCTCCCCAAAAAAGCGGCTTGCTCTCTAGTGTCGAGGCAGGGAGGCTGGCGTGAGGCGCCCGTGCCCTGGTGCATCGGCCGCCACCAGGGTTTCCTCTTCCCTTATCTGCCAGATTGGTGGCCACGAAGGAGGTGACACCGGCGCCCTGGCCCAGCGCCGCCGGCAGCGCCGGTGGGTCATGAAGGTGTCGTCTTCCCCTAGAGTCCACGAGGCTCTGCGGGGAGTTCGTGCTCTGGCGTCGCCCGCGCCTCCCAAGTCTTGGATTCGTCTTCCTTCTTTCTTCGCCTCCATAGTCCGGCGAGGAGCCCTGGGACTCAGCTCTGGCTACACCTTGGCTCTGCGGCACCCTCATGACAGGCGCAGAGGTTGTGGTAGTTGCCCAGGCGAGGTCTTCATGACTCGAGGCTGGGGCGAGGTCGCCAGGTCTGCGGGCGGCAGGCGCCCTCATTATCCACCTAGAGTGCAGCGGTGCTTGGTGATGTCCTTCAAGCTTTTCAACACGGAGGTGCGTCGGCTGGAGTGTTGCCCGGGAGGCGGTGGGGCCTGCTGCTGGTGAGGCGGAGGCCGACCGACCATTCCCTTGGCAGCTTCTCGAGGCGGCGTAGGCGTCGGAGGATCCAGCGACTCCGCCGAGCTCTTTGCGGCGCGGAGGCGGCGGCGACAGCTCTGAGCCCCTGAGCCTGCGCCGCTCCGGGCGAGGCGAGCTCGTCAGTCGTCGCCGCCCCGATCTGGATGGGGTTGGCTCGGACGGGTGGCCCACTGTTGATGATGCGCGCTGCCGCCGTGGTCCTTGTAGATAGGACTCCTTAGGATTCGCGTCTTTTGTTGCTGCGAGAGCCAGAATGTACCCGCGGGGGCTTGTAAGATATTTGTAACCGTTTGTCAATATGATCCTTATTATGAGGCAATGCGGGATGTTCATTCAGTTTAGCGCGATTTCTTCCTTCGGACCTCGTGAAGGCTTGATGCTCTGCGCCGGCAGGTCCGATCCCAAAGCGGCTTCAGCCGTCGCTGGTATCTGGTCGCGATGCCGTGGTCAAGGCCGGGAGGTGGCGGCCGAGGTCGGTAGAGCCTGCGAGATCACGATGCTCGGGGGTCCCCTTGGCGCTCAAGCAGCCATCATTTGGTGAAAAGGAAGCGGCGTTGCTAACACGGAGTTGCATTGAGTCTTGGGGATGGTGTTGCGATGACTAGTGTGCCCGAAGGGTGACTTATCTCGAGGGTCAGGACAATGCTTCCTGGTGGAGCGCCAGGTCCGTGCCTTGGCCGGCGAGAGATTGCGTGGCGAGGTCGTTCCGTGCTCCTCGAAGGGACCCTGCAGGTTCACCAAGAAAGGAACAAGAGCTCGCCGTGGCGATCGTTAGTCCTATCATTAGTTGCTTTGGAGTGGCGCGAGAGGCCTCACGAGGTGTGTCGGGGCACTCATGAGCCAGCGCGGGACTCATGAGGCCCTACCTCAAGGCGGGTTGCGCCTGGCTCTGGGCCTTATCTTCGAGTGTGTTCCTGCAAATTTGGCGGATGCCGGTGCTCTCGTCTTGGTCCGGCTCTCGGGCTGGTCTCTACCGTCGGTTGGCAAGCCGGTCGCGATGCCATGGACAAGACCAGAGGGTGAGGGCGGAGAGCTGGTAGGATCCTGAGTTGCGATGCTCGGGCACCCCCGTTTAGCGCAAGCTAGGTTAGATGGCGCAACTCGTCCTCGGGTCCGGCTCTCGGGCTGGTCTCTACCGTCGCTGGCAAGCCAGTCGCGATGCCATGGACAAGACCGGTGGGTGAGGGCGGAGAGCGGTAGGAGCCTGAGTCGCGATGCTCGGGCACCCCCCTTTAACGCATAAAGCTGGATTGGATAATGAAACTCTCGTCCTCGGGTCCGGCTCTCGGGCTGGTCTCTACCTTGTTGGCAAGCCAGGTTGCGATGCCATGGACAAGAGCGGTGAGGGCGGAGGCGGTAGGAGCCACTGAGTCGCGATGCTCGAGCCCCCCCTTTAGCGTGCAAGTTGGGTCGGCGCAACAACTCTCGTCCTCGGGTCCGGCTCGGGCTGGTCTCTACCGTCGTTGGCAAGCCGGTCGCGATGCCATGGACAAGACCGGAAGGTGAGGGCGGAGGCGGTAGGAGCCGAGTCGCGATGCTCGGGCACCCCCCTTTAACACATAAGCTGGATTAGATGGCGAAAACTCTCGTCCTCGGGTCCGGCTCTCGGGCTGGTCTCTACCGTGGCTGGCAAGCCAGGTCGCGATGCCATGGACAAGAGCAGAGGTGAGGGCGGAGGCGGTAGGAGCCTGAGTCGCGATGCTCGAGGCACCCCCTTTAGCGTGCAAGATTTCGCCACCGGAGAAGGCACCAAATAACAAGCATGGTGGAGCGAGGCATAATCCTAAGGAAAGCATACGAAGGATACATGTATTTGGGGCTGGCCCAGCGTCTTGGGGATGATGCAACCGAGGCGCCCCCACAGGATAAGCTAAAGACATGAAATAAGAAGGGGTACATGTCGCAGGGACGGACCCATGCGGCCTGGGAATAATCCGGCCCTGAAGGCGCTCCCAGCCGGAAATAAAACTTAAAGATGTCACCTGGTGATGTTGGGGATGAAGGGTTGTTGATGTAGCAGACTCGGTGGGTTGCGGGAGCCGATCCTCACGAGCCCCCAGGTCCAGGGGCCTCGGGAGGCTCCGGGGGCGCTGGCGGCTCCTCATGGGCCATCTCCATCTCCGCGAGGGTCGTGGCGTGCCCGACTTCTTGAGCCTCCAGGATGGTCCTCATGAGACGCTGGTGCGCAACAACCGCGTTTGGCAGGCCATAAGGCATGCGTACGAAGCTGTGGGGCGGACCCTGTAGCGTCCCACTCGCGAGGGCAGGCGCTCTCGAGATCTGGCTCGATTGAGCCTGGTATGTCGATCTGGCCGCGCAGCCCACCATCCTCGCTGGATGGGGGCCACATCAGTGGCGGCGGCTGCCCCTCATGACCCTTGACTCCTGTAGCTCCTGAATGGCCTTGCTGATGAACTCTTGGGGGTTCTGTCCTCCTAGTCTTGCTCCTGCTTGCGGGAAATGTGCTTCGAAACACGCATCCACGTGGTGCCCAACCGCCTCCCTCGAGACCTTGGCGAGGTCGGCGGCCCTCGAGGAGAGCCGAGCCTGCTGAGGAGGGCACGAGTAGCGCTTTCCTATCTGCGATGGAAGGAGGCTCCCCGGCCTGTCATGGGCCCAGAGGGCTGTCTCTTGAGGCAGGGCTGTCGATGTCTTCTTCTTCTTGGGTGCTGCCTGGGAGGCATCCTGCTGCTTGTGGTGCAGGTCTTCCGGTGATGCGGCTGAAAAGCTCGCTCGGGGAGCTGCTGCATCTCTCTCTTCACGGGGCACCATGATAACCCGCGCCGCTTCTGGCATCTTGAGGATGTTGTAACCATGGTGGAGTTCTGACCATGAACTTAATAGCGCTGGGTACCCGAGGATGGCGTTGTCGGCAGGCGAATGTGGGCGACGTCGAAGTCGATGAGCTCGGTGTGGTAGTTATCGCGGGCCCGAAGGTGACAGGAAGGCGGACCTGCGGATCGGGACCGTGGAGCCGTCGGTGACTCCGGAGAAGGGCTTGGTTGGCTGAAAGTGACCGTAGGGCACTTGAAGATTGTTGAATGTCTCCACGGACGGGGCGTTGAGCCCTGCTCCGCCCGTCGATGAGGTCTTGGTGACTAGCACATTCTTGATGATTGGGGAGCAAAGCATCGGAAGAACTCCGGCTGTGGCTGCGCACTTGAGCTGATCCGCTGAGCTGAGCGTGATGGCTGCGCCGACCACGAGGAGGCGCGTGGACTCGAGCAGGGAGGACTGCATTCACTTCAGGCGAACTGCTTGAAGATCACGGTGAGAGGCTGGGGCTTGAGCTCCGCCAGGATCTGGCGATTGCAGCGCTTCTGGAAGCCCCAGCCCCTCGTCCTCATAGCGGTCTTGATTCTCCTTGGCGGTGGCGGCAGCGGAGGGAGCCTGCGTTCCCTTGCGGGCGATCCTCACGAGGCTGATCCTCCAGCCCCCTCATGGCGGGTCTTGCCAGCCGTCCTCGCGAGGTTGGTCGCGCCACCCTTGGCGCGGGCGCTGATCTTCCAGCGTCTTGCGTTCCTTCCTCCTCCTCGGCCGTAGCCGGTCGCTGCGCTCAGGCGTCTGCCGACCCTTCCTTCAGCGCCGCGGCCGGGCTCTTGACATTCATTGGTGTTGTGGGTGTGGAGGTGCGTGGTACCACGAGTACCGGCTGCCCTTGGAAGACTCGGGCTGATCTCGCCTCGCTTGGTGTATGGTTCGACGCGAGCACGGCAGCCCCCTTGTGCTTCACGTCCTTGGCCTTGGACTTCTTCTCTTCGGGATCTGCGGCAGGCAGCTCGAGGAGGGAGAGGCGCCCCTCCTCAGCCCTGGCGCACTTGGTCGCCAAGTTGAACAGCTCGAGGAGGTGCACAGATCTTCATGCGTCGCCAGCTCCTCCTTCATCTTGGCGTCGCGCGCCGTCGGAGAAAGCGAGATGATGGCCTCCTCCGTTACCCTGGGGATCTTGAGGCGTGCGTTGTTGAAGCGTTGGATGTACTTTTGCAGGGTTTCCCCTGGCTGTTGCTTGATCCGGCGCATGTCGCTCACGGCGGGTGGCTGGTCGCGAGTACCTTGGAAGTTGGCGATGAAGTGGGTACGCATCTGGGCCCAGGAAGAGATCGTGCACGGGCCGATTCAGGAGCAGTGCGGGCTCCGTCCTTGGCGCCATGGGAAACCAGTTCGCCATGACCTTTTCATCTCCATTGGCAGCCTCGATGCCCAGCTCGTGAAACTGGAGGAACTCCGTAGGGTCAGCCGTGCCGTCGTGGCGTGGAAGCAGGTCTGGCTTGAACTTAGTGGGCCACGCGACGCTGCGCCTTTCGGTGGTGAAAGCGCGGCAGCCCGCTGTGGCATGCAGGGGTCTCGGACGGCGAGAGAGCTTGGTCTTGCAGGCCTCCTGCGCGCGGTGGGGCAGCGCGAAGTCTTGAGCGTCTTGGGCGGGGAGTGCTCGGGCAGCTTCTTGCGGGCGAGACTTCTTGGCAGCTCTGCCCTTGCCACGCCGGCGCTGGCGGAGCAGGTTCCGCCAGGGGCAGCAGCGCCTTGGTGCCAGGCGCCGTCTTGAGAGGCGGTGGCGCCCGGAGCTTCATCGCCAGCGAAGCAGAGTGCGGTGCAGCAAGACGGACGGCGGAGTGCGCCTCCCAGCAGAGACGAGCTTCGGCGGCAGCGGTGAGCCATTCTTCGTGAAGCGTCGTCGGCGAAGCGTGCACGAGAGCTCGTTAGCGCGATGAGTGCAGCTCGGGCTTCCATGGCGTGCGAAGCGCGCGCGCGAAGAACCAGCCCAGCGTGGCGAAAGGTGGCGGTGCGGCCGTCCCGCCTCATGGGCCGAGTCTTGGGGCGGCGCTTGCTGGTCGTTCCCGCCGGGCGGTGGCGGTGTTGACAGCAGGTGGCAGGAGCAGCGAGGGCGCCCGCCGGCGGTGGCGTTTAGGCGACATGGGAGGCGAAGCGGCTCGGCGCTCAGCGCGAAGCCCGGCAGCGTCGGACATAATTGCGGTGATCGGGGAAAAACGAAGCGACGAAAGGCAGATTCAGCGCACCCTACAGCGCGCAAATGGCGAATTCGGGTTCCGGCAGACCCTTAAGGTTCGAACTACAGGGGTGCGGCGGAGATCAACCCTCCGCCGTCTCGTACCTCACCGAATCGCAGGACCTAAACTACTAACAAGAACAGCACAAGAGGCATAAGATTTATCTGGTTGAGGCCACCATCGTGGTGTAATACCCTACTCCGGTGTGTGGTGTGTGGATTGCCTCTTGGGCTGATGAGGAACAATCTGAGGGAAGAACAGCCTCGCGAGTGCATTCTTGGTGGGTGTGATGAACTGCTAAGTGGTATCCCGTTGCTCTAGCTTGGGGACCGGTCTCTCTCTCTCTCTGGGTTCGAATGGCGGAGCCTTAAATCGATCCCAAAATGCACTGCCTGGGGGAGAGGATCGGATCTACTATGGTGGCTAGCTCTACTTATATAAGCGAAGGCCTGGGCCTCTTCCCAAATATTGAGCGGGAAGGCGCCAACAATTAGCCATTTGAAGGGAACAGCGGGTACACTTATCCTGCTAAAGTTGGTCCTCGCTTTGCCAAAGGCTCTGGTGATGGCCTGCTTGGGCTCCACGATGACTGCATTCTAGCCGTTGGGGCTGGTCTTGGTCTTGTTGCACGAAGCGGATGCCTTTGCTTGATGCTCTCGCATGCGCTTGCTCCTTTGCACCAAAGAGGAAAGGAGGGACGCTGCTTGGCGGCTGGCGCCGTGGCGCCCTTGGTAAATCATGGCTTGCGTCATGGGCACCTCGCGAGTACCCTGCCTTGAACTCTCCGCCTCCTCGTGAGCCAGCTGGCGAGGCCGTGCTGAGTAAGCTCTTGGTCGTCCGCCCATGATCTGGCCCCTCGCGAGGTCTTGAGCTTGTGTTGATGAAGATGGGCTGTCACAGGCCTCCTTCTAGCCATGCCGCATGCGCGAGCGAGCAAGTCTGGGGACCCCGTTCCCGAAGCGCCGACAACCCGTCCTCCACCTCCAAGGAGCTGCCCGGCGTTCGCCTCGTCTATCGCGCCACCTCAATCCCCACAGCACCGTCTTGACCTGCCCCACCGGAACGCAGCACCCTCACCAATTCCTCCGATGAAGCCGAGGCCAACTCGGCGCCACCAAGAGGTTCTGCACTCACCGCTGCATTTTATCTTTTATTCGATCTCACGGGGCTGCGGTGCTCGATACCGAGCAGACATGGCGTGTCTCCATCGACGGCGCTGTCGCCAGCCACATCATCCACGGCGTCTCTCCCCATGTCGTTGCTTCCTCGTGGCGACTTCCCTAACGACACTAAGCTGCAGCTGCTCCGGCTCTCGCTCGGCGCTCGCGCTTTCTGTTCTTCTTGTCGGTCGTATTTCTTTGCTGCTCTGCTTTTCGTTCATGCTTTCCATGGGCGGCTCGCCACCTTTGACCAAGTCAAGCGGGCTGGCCTTTTCACGAGAATGGGCCTCTGTTGGGCCGTGCCACATGTCGACGTATCATAGGCGCCTATCTGACCCACTGGCGAGCTAGCACGTGTTTCGTACGGCCAATAAGAATTTTACACATGGAAATTTCCCATTGGTCGGGGTTGTTAATGGGTTATTGGATGCAAAACCCGACCCGATAAGCTTAACGGCGTTCGTTGATGGATGCCACGTGTTGGTCACCCTTGGTGAAAGCACTACGTGACGCGATTTATCGTCATGAAGTGGACACTTCCGTGATGATAATTTTGATAATGTCATGGAACACTTATGCGGCAGCACAGGTATGACTATCTTGATTACGTAAATAAATTTGTCATGGATGTGCGTGCATGACAAAAGCGTGACCTCTGTGACAAACACGTATCATCACGGAAGTGTATTTTTTGTAGTGGGAGGCCGGGCATCATGCCGTCTGGCGGAAATCGTGGCGATTCTTGAGGAGCCACCCGGGCACGAGGCCCCACGAGGCTCGAGGACCTGGCGGCTCGTGAGGCAGCTTCTCGGCGTGCATCTTGGCTGCTCCAACATCACTCCAGCTATGGTATCAGGTGACTCTTTCCAGTTCATTCAGTTGGGGGCGCCCCTCGGGCAGCATTATCCCCAAGTTGCACGGGCATGTTCCTGCGATGTGCATCCTTTTGCATCGTAAGCTCACTCTGTTGGGAACGCCCCTCGGGCTGCATCTTCCCCAGGACGCTCGGTCCGTCCCAGTGGCATGTATCGTTCTTGCATCTATCTGAGCTAACCTGCCTCTTTGCTTAAGTCGTTCTATGATTGTCACCTGCTTTTCCGGTACTTCCATACCCCACCCGCGACCGCCCTCCTTAGCACGGGAGCCGTGCGCCGGTTGTCTTTCTTTAGGATTCCCATGAGTAGGCTAGGCACGGCGTCTGTGCTTGGGTCCGTCCCTGCAGCGTCAATAAACCCAACGACTGAGATCTGTCTGGCGGGCCGGCCCCGTTCATGTCACCTCCTGGGGTCGTTGGTGCCTGGCCTTCTCATGTGATCGCCTCAGGAAATTCGTCTGACGCAGGTTGTCTAACCATCTCGCAGGACCATTGAAGCTATGAAGAACCAAGACCAGGCGCAACCCACCTTGAGGTAGGTCCTCGTGAGTCCCGCACTGGCTCATGGGTGCCCAGACACACCTCGTCTAGCCCTGTCGTGCAAGCCATGTGTCAGGGCGGGGTTGTACACGCCCCGGGGGCTCCACTCAAAGGGAGCCCTCATCCACGCCTGATGGAAGCACCATGCTCCGTGTTGGCGATCGACATGGTCGAGGCGGCTATGCCCGTGCAAGTCTTGAGCGCTTTGCTCAGCTGGTGATAAACAAGCCGAGGCGGCCCCATAGCCGTACCAACCTCGAGGAGCCGCCGGGTCTCGGTGTCAGCCTCACGCGCGCTTCCCCTCGGGAGAGTCACGCGAGGGGGCTGGGCACGGGGGCTATGCTTAGGCCTCGCCTAGCGTACGCCGCCCTGCCAGGTCCCTCGGACCTGGTCGTCGAGCACCCCTCCCAAGTGGGACCTCGGCGAGGGCAGGTATGAAGGTCTGTTTGAGTGTCAATGGGGACTCCTGAGCATCGCGACTCCGGAGCCTAACTGGCCACGTAGCCCCTCACCCCTTGGTCCCGTCCTGGTGATCCGGACGGCCCAACAATGGCTGAGGTATCTTGTGAGGTCGGGCCTTGCCGACGTAGAACCCTAAGGCGTATTTTTGCATCTCCTTCCATACGCCGTTTGCACATCAAGGGGGACTCCTGAGCATTGTGACTCAGGAGCCTAACTGGCCACGTAGCCCCTCACCCCTTGGTCCCGTCCTAGTGATCTGGGGGCCATTAGCACCGGTTGAGGTATCGTGGGTTCGAGCCCTGCCGCCGTAGAACATCAAGCAAGCGGGAAGGAAATCACGGAACCTAAATAAATTATTACATAGTGTATTGTCCCCAAACATCAGCGAGTTTCAGCGCCTCACGAGCCGTCTCATGTCACGGGGAAGTTGCGGAAAATAAAAGCGAGAAGGGCGCCATTCTTCACCGGCAAGCCTTTCCTTCAGCTTTGGGCGCTGTCCCGAGGCGCCTTCCGTCGGCAAAGTCACCATCGGCCGTGTCGTTGGCCTCGATCAGGAGTGGCGGCGCCATCGGTTGGAAGTACAGGCTCGATGGCGAGAACTTATTGAGCAAGGCCTCCACCGGCCTTTCACGGCTGTGGCAGCAGCTGCGCAGCGCTCCTCCTCCACGGGCTCTAGCAGTTCGCCGAGGTCAGCGTCGGGTTGCGAAGATGTAGATGGCTGAAGGCGGCGGAGGCGGAAGAAGAATGCCGCGGGCTTCCCCCTCCACCATGGGGCGATCCGTCGGCGACACCCTCAAGTGCCACGACAAGATAAGGAAGCAGCTGGGCGGGGCCTTCGTCTGTCACCAGTGTCTTCTCAAGCCCTTCTCGTAGAGTGCCCGCAGCGCCTCGTGGAATCTCTCCTCGAGGGACTTGAAGGTCGCCACGATCCTCGGCCAGAACCCGCCTTGGCCTCCAGTGGGTCTTCTCTGCCTCCACCTTCGCTCCAGCTACTCAGGAGGCTGCACTCTGCGCCTCGCCCTCACCAACTGCTCCAACTTGGCGTCTGGCGGGTGGCGGCCTCTTCTCGGGCCTTCATCTTCTCCTCCTCCGCCTTACGACTGCGAGCCTCGCCCGCGTGCTTGTTGCGCATGGTCTCTAGCTCGGCTTCCATCGACCGGCAGCGCTCCTTGGCGGCTTCGTCATCCTTCGGCGCCACCTCGCTGGCGCTGCGGCTTGTCGTCGGCTAGCTTGTCCTCCTAAATAGCTGCCACGGCTGGCCCAACACCGCCCGGACAGACGCGTCGGAGTGCAGCCAACCCGAGTTCAGCTCCAGGCGCCCTGCCACCAGGCGACGTTTGGTGCCTTGAAGGTCACCTCGAAGCCACGTCAGCACGGAAAGAGCCTCCTCCAGGGCGTCGGGTGAAGCGGAAGGATCGCGAGCTAGCGGCGCGACCAGAGGAGGAGGCTGCGTCGTGGCCAAGACCTGCGAGCTGATGACGGCAGGAAGAGAAACAAGGGGCTTCTAAGCCTTGGCAACATCTGCGGGCGAGCTAGAGATGGGCGCCTCTGGAGCCGGCTTGGCCGAGGAGGTCGCCTTCTCCCGAGGAAGGTCCGCTGGGCCTCGCGAAGATGACTGAGCGGGAGAAGTAGGGGCGCCTTCACTGCCCTTCTGCGCCGGGGGGGTGCGGCCAGGCTAGGCTGCTAGGCCTTCGAGGATGTGGCCGCCCCCTCTCTCTTCTTCTTCGCCGACAAAGTCGGACTAACAGTGCAAGAAGAGAACATCAGGAAGCAGCAACAGAAGCAGGAGCAAGAACAAATTCAAGGTGAGGTGCTTCTTGGTCCCGGCGGCATAGTCCTGCGGCCTCTTGAGTCACGAGCCCAAGGGCCTCGTGGCATGGGGCGCCGGCGCGCGAGCTCCCGGAGCAGATGAGGCCGCAGCAGCCGGCCCGGTGGCAGCGCCGGACAGCGTCAGGGCAGGAGCATCGCCCCAGAAGACCAGTGCCAACCTGCTCTTTGTCAGGACCCCAGCCTGTGACTTCTTCGAGGGGGTGACCTTGGACCTCGTGGTGACCCCAGCAGGGGGAAGGACCTCCCTCACCGGGTGGTCGCTGGCGTCGTCGTCGTCAGGCAGATCACGGAGATATCAAGGCAAGGGGTACCTTGCGAGGTGCGCGTGACGTGAGCCATGACGACCAAGGCCAGTGGCGCCCGGTGATATGATGCAGATTTCCTCTTTGGTGCTAAAGGGGCAAGCATAGGCGAGAGTCCCGAGGCATCGGGCAAAGGTTTCCATATCGTTGCAACGAGACCAAGACCAGCAGGATGGGAGGACGAAGGTCACCGCGGAGCCCATGACGGCGTCGCCACCAGAGCCTTTGGCAGGCGAAGACCACCTTTTGCCAGGATAGCTTGTACTAGTTGTCCCCCTTCAAACTTGGCCGTTGTGGGATACCTGACCACCTAAGATTTGGGAAGAGGACCTGGCCTCTATAAATAGGACTAGCCACCACCATAGTAGCCATCTCATCTTGGATTGGATCCATCCCTCCAAGGCCACCACACAAGCTCATCGAGCTCAAGAACACCTCTCCTCAGGAGGCTGTTCATCCCTTGTACTATTCATCATCAGCCTATGAGGCAATCCACCACACCACCTTTGGAGTAGGGTATTACGCCAGCAGTGGCCCGAACCGATATAAACCCTCGTGTCACTTATTCTTTGGGTTAGTCGAGCTAGGCCTTGAGATCGTTGCGAGAGCGAGCTAGAGGGAGAGAGATCTGCATGCGCACCCGGTGTTGAACCTCAAGGGTTTGCGGAACCTGTAATCGGCGGTGGTATTCGCTACTCGTTTGGCAGCCAGTTTAATGTTGACATACACTGCATGATTATCCTTTGCCCATGGTTTACCTAGATCGCGCAGCCATGGAACACCACCAGTTTATTGCTACCGATTACCCTAACATCCCTATTCATATAACCTGGTTTTCAGTGTGAGAACTCATGATATTATTCTATTGCCTGCACATGCTTCGTTTGATCCTGTTGCCAGGGGCGGATACATGATTATGCCTGCGGATATCATCGCCTACCGGAACAACCAGGCTGCAGCAGAGGAGGAGCCCCAGCAGTGGGATCCATGGGTGCCCGCTCCTCAGCAGTTCGACTACAAACTGATTACCAAGTTAGGCCAAAAGCCTAAGCTTTGGGGAGTACATATTCCCACCGACATTACATTCATGTTGACACATTTCATTCTAGTTGTCGATGTCACACTTTTGCATTGTATTATCCATGTTAAATTTATTTTCGCTTTCTTCTTACGTGCTTGAAAAACTTGAGAAAATACAAAATTATTTCCTGCTTCTTTTTATTTTTCTTTCTAGAGTAGTTAGCTGTAGCACTAAAAAGAAAACCCAAAAAGATTTCCTTGTTCTTCTTTTGCTTGTTGGGAGCTGATGTCTACTATGCAACTTGTTCTTGTAGACCTGTGTTGGGCCTCCAAGCGTAGAGTTTTGTAGGACAGTAGCACTTTTCCCTCAAGTGGATGACCTAAGGTTTATCAATTCGTGGGAGGTGTAGGATGAAGATGGTCTCTCTCAAACAACCCTCCAACCAAATAAATCAAAGGATGGCTGCTACCAAGCCCACCTCCTGGTTGTCATCGCTCGATCACTTCCCTTTCCACTAAGTGATTGCTTTAAAAAGTCTCTTGTGTCCCCAACACACGCAATACAATGGCAAATTGTATAGGTGCACTAGTTCGGCAAATTGTATATGAGCAGCGGAAAGTAAAGCATGCAACTTGCAAGAAAGTTAAGGGAAGGGTTTGGAGGATTCAAACGCAATTGGAGACACGGATGTTTTTGGCGTGGTTCCGATAGGTGGTGCTATCGTACTTCCAGGTTGGTGGAGACTTCAACCCACGAAGGGTAACGGTTGCCCGAGTCCACGGAGGCTCCACCCACGAAGGGTCCACAGTAGCAACCTTGTCTATCCCACCATGGCCGTCGCCCACGAAGGACTTGCCTCACTAGCGGTAGATCTTCACAGTAGGCGATCTCCTTACCCTTACAAACTCCTTGGTTCAACTCCACAATCTTGTCGGAGGCTCCCAAGTGACACCTAGCCAATCTAGGAGACACCACTCTCCAAGAAGTAACAAATGGTGTGTTGATGATGAACTCCTTGCTCTTATGCTTCAAATGATAGTCTCCCCAACACTCAACTCTCTCTCATAGGATTTGAATCTGGTGGAAAGAAGATTTGAGTGGAAAGCAACAGGAAGGCTAGAGATCAAGATTCATATGGTAGGAATGGAATATCTTGGCCTCAACACATGAGTAGGTAGTTCTCTCTCAGAAATGGTAAGTTGGAAGTGTAGGTTTAGTATGATGGCTCTCTCCACGAATGAAGAGGAGGTGGAGGGGTATATATAGCCTCCACACAAAATCTAACCGTTACACACAATTTACCAATCTCGGTGGAACCGAATCAACAAACTCGGTCAGACCGATTTTAGTAAACCGAGCGACCGTTAGGGATTTTCGGTGGGACTGACATGCATCTCGGTGGGACCGATATGGTTAGGGTTAGGGCATAACGTAATCTCGGTGAGACCGATTACACAAACTCGGTGAGACCGATTTTGGTAATTAGCTAACGGAGAGTTGGTCGAGCAAACTCGGTGAGACCGATTACACAAACTCGGTGGGACCAATTTTGGTAATAAGCTAACCAGAAAGTTTGCATTGTAATCTCGGTATTACCGATTTCTCAAACTTCGGTGAGACCGATTTTAGTAATGGACATACGGAGAGATTACAATCCCATCTCGGTGAAACCGAGATCCCTATCGGTGAGACCGATTTACCTAGGATTTGTGGAAGTGGCTAAGACATCCAAACTCGTTGGCGCCGGATAGGAAGAATCAGTGGGTTTTGGAGCATATCACTAAGGGTTTTAGGACATATGTGTGGAAGTGGGAAAGTAGCTGAGGGTTTTGGAGCATATCACTAAGCACAGGAAGCAAGAGGCTCATTAAGCAACACCTCATCCCTCCTTGATAGTATTGGCTTTTCCTATAGACTCAATGTGATCTTGGATCACTAAAATGTAAAATGAAGAGTCTTGATCTTGAGGATTGAGCCAATCCTTTGTCCTTAGCATCTTGAAGGAGTTCCCACATCCTTTAGTCCATGCCACTCCATTGTTGAACTTATCTGAAACA
The DNA here is from genome assembly GCA_021605205.1 of Aegilops longissima. Taxonomy (NCBI): domain Eukaryota; kingdom Viridiplantae; phylum Streptophyta; class Magnoliopsida; order Poales; family Poaceae; genus Aegilops; species Aegilops longissima. The sequence goes on from JAHIAM010000439.1 coordinate 34,323, forward strand.
TACTAGATAAAAGTGTTAGTCCAACAAGAGATATGTTGACATTAATTACCAAAACCACCTAAGGAGCACTTGTGCTTTCACCTATGCATAGGAAGTATGTTAGACTTAAACTTGTTTTTCACATGCTACATGATGCTCTCTTCATGTTTCAATTGCTATCTTTCATGTGAGCATCATTAAAATTATCAATGCCTGGTTAAAAGGCTTTAAAGAAAAGCGCTTGTTGGGAGACAACCCAATATTTTTCTTTTCTGTTTTTATGAGAATACATATTATTACCTCTGTAGCAATTGTGTTTTAGTGTTTTTAATTAGTGTTTGTGCCAAGTAAAGCCTTTGGGATACTTTGGTATATCGTTGATTTGATCTTGCTGAAAAACATAAACTTTTGCACCTAGAAACAAATTGATCTGAGCTGCTGGAACGTGATAAAATCCTGATTTTGTTACACAATATTGATATATGAATTTCCGAGGTTGTCCTAATTTTTTAGAATTTTTGGAGTTACAAAAGTATAGGAAGTTTTCAGATTGCTACAGACTATTCTGTTTTTGACAGATTATGTTTTCTATGTGTTGTTTGCTTATTTTGATGAATCTATGGGTAGTATCGGGGTGTATGAACCATGGAGAAGTTGGAATACTATATATATTACACCAATACAAATAAAGAATGAGTTCACAACAGTACCAAAAAGTGGTGATTTATTTTCTTAAACTAACGGATCTCATGAGTTTTCTTGTTGAGTTTTGTGTTGTGAAGTTTTCAAGTTTTGGATAAAGATTTGATGGACTACGAAATAAGGTGTGGCAAGAGCCTAAGCTTGGGGATGCCCAAGGCACCCCAAGGTAATATTCAAGAACAACCAAGCATCTAAGCTTAGGGATGCCCCGGATGGCATCCCCTCTTTCGTCTTCGTCTATCGGTAAATTTACTTGAGGCTATATTTTTATGCACCACATGCTATGTGTTTTGATTCGAGCGTTTTGTATGATGTGAGTCTTTGCTTTTTAGTTTGCCACACTCATACTTGATGTACACACATTTTGAGATGGACACATGAATCTTGAATTTATTAGAATACTCTATGTGTTTCACTTATATCTTTTGAGCTAGGCATTTTTGCTCTAGTGCTTCACTTATATCTTTTTAGAGAGCAGCGGTGGCTTTATTTTACATAAATTGTTGAACTCTCATGCTTCACTTATATTATTTTGAGAGTATTTCTAAACAGCATGGTAATTTGCTTTGGTTATGAATTTAGCCCTAATATGATGGGCATCCAAGAGGGATATAATAAAAAACTTTCATATAAAGTGCATTGAATACAATGTGAAGTTTGATTCCTTATGATTGTTTTGAGATATAAAGATGATGATATTAGAGTCATGCTTGTGAGTAATTGTGGACTGGTAGAAATACTTGTGTTACAATTTGTGATTCTCGTAGCATGCACGTATGGTGAACCGTTCTATGATGAAGTCGGAGCATAATTTATTTATTGATTTTCTTCCTTATGAGTGGCGGTCGGGGATGAGTGATGGTCTTTTCCTACCAATCTATCCCCCTAGGAGCATGCGTGTTGTACTTTGTTTCGATGACTAATAGATTTTTGCAATAAGTATGTGAGTTCTTTATGACTAATGTTGAGTCCATGGATATCGCACTCTAACCCTTTCACCATTGCTAGCCTCTCTAGTCTTGTGCAACTTTCGCTGGTGCATTAAACCCACCATATACCCTTCCTCAAAACAGCCACCATACCTACCTATTATGGCATTTCCATCCACTGTTCATTTTATTATGACACGCACCATCATTTTCATATTGCTTTGCATGATCGTAAGATAGCTAGCTAGATGTTTTGATGTTATTGCTATGCTAGATCATTGCACATCCCGGTACACATTGAGAGCATTCATCTGAGTCATATTTTGTTCTAAGTATCGAGTTGTAATTCTTGAGTTGTAAGTAAATAAAAGTGTGATGATCATCATTATTAGAGCATTGTCCCATGTGAGGAAAGGATGATGGAAGCTATGATTCCCTCACAAGTTGGGATGAGTCTCCGGACTTTATAAAAAATAAAAGAGGCCAAAGAAGCCCACAAAAGAGAGGCTAAAAAGCCCACAAAAAAATTAGAGAAAAGAGAAGGGACAATGTTACTATCCTTTTCCACACTTGTGCTTCAAAGCAGCCCCATGATCTTCATGATAAAGAGTCTCCTATTTTGTCACTTTCATATACTAGTGGTATTTTTTGTTATATAACTTGGCTTGTATATTCCAATGATGGGCTTCCTCAAATTGCCCTAGGTCTTCGTGAGCAAGCAAGTTGGATGCACACCCACTTAGTTTCTTTTGAGCTTTCATAAACTTATAGCTCTAGTGCATCCGTTGCATGGCAATCCCTACTCACTCACATTGATATCTATTGATGGGCATCTCCATAGCCCGTTGATACGTCTAGTTGATGTGATACTATCTCTTTCTTTTTGTCTTCTCCACAACCACCATATTCTATTCCACCTATAGTGCTATATGCATGGCTCACGCTCATGTATTGTGTGAAAGTTGAAAAAGTTTGAGAACATCATAAGTATGAAACAATTTCTTGGCTTGTCATCGGGGTTGTGCATGATTTAACACTTTGTGTGATTAAGATGGAGCATATCCGGACTATATGATTTTGTAGGGATAACTTTCTTTGACCATATTATTTTGAGAAGACATGATTGCTTTATTAGTATGCTTGAAGTATTATTGTTTTTATGTCAATATTAAACTTTTGTTTTGAATCTTATGGACCTGAACATTCATGCCACAATAAAGAAAATTACATGGATAAATATAGGGTAGAATTCCACATCAAAATTCTGTTTTTATCATTTACCTACTAGAGGACAGTAGAATTCAGCTTGGGGATGCTTGATCGTCTCAATGTATCTATAATTTTTATTGTTCCATGCTATTATATTATCTGTTTTGGATATTCTATATGCATTGATATTCTATTTAATATTATACGGGACTAACTTATTAACCTAGAGCCGGTGCAGTTTACATTTTTTCCTTGTTTTTGAGTTTTAGAAAAGGAATATCAAACAGAGTCCAAACAAAATAAAACTTTTGTGATGATTTTTCCTGGACCAGAAGACACACGTAGGACTTGGAGATGAAGTTTGAGGATTCCCGAGGAGGCCACAAGCCTCCAGGGCGCGCCCTAGGGGGGGCGCCCCCTGGCTTGTGGGCCCCTCAGAGCTCCTCTATCCTAATTCTTGGCCTATAAATTCCCAAATATTCCCAAACGACCAGAACCGTCCACCAAAATACTTTTCCGCTGTTGTAACCTTTTGTTCCCGTGAGATCCCATCTTGGGGCCTTTTCTGGCATCCTGCTGGAGGGGGATTCGATCACGGAGGGCATCTACATCAACTATATTGCCCCTCCGATGAAGCGTGAGTAGTTTACCACAGACCTAAGGGTCCATAGCTAGTAGCTAGATGGCTTCTTGTCTCTCTTTGATTCTCAATACCATGTTCTCCTCGATGTTCTTGGAGATCTATCCGATGTAATCTTCTTTTGCAGCGTGTTTGTCGAGATCGATGAATTGTGGATTTATGATCAGCTTATCTCTGAATATTATTTGAATCTTCTCTGAATTCTTATATGCATGATTTGATATCTTTGTATTTCTCTTCGAATTATCGGTTTGGTTTGGCCAACTAGATTGGTTTTTCTTGCAATGGGAGAGGTGCTTAGTTTTGTGTTCAATCTTGCGGTGTCCTCACCCAGTGACAAAGTAGGGGTAGCGAGGCACGTATTTGTATTGTTGCCATCAAGGGTAAAAAGATGGGGTTTTCATCATATTGCTTGAGTTTATCCCTCTACATCATGTCATCTTACTTAAGGCATTACTCCGTTCTTTATGAACTTAATACTCTAGATGCATGCTGGATAGCGGTTGATGTGTGGAGTAATAGTAATAGATGCAGGTAGGAGTCGGTCTTGACATGGACGTGATGCCTATATTCATAATCATTGCCTTGGATATCGTCATAACTTTGCGCTTTTCTATCAATTGCTCGATAGTAATTTGTGTACACACCATATTATTTTGCCTTCAAGAGAGAAGCCTCTGGTGAAACCTATGACCCCCGGGTCTATTTTTCTTCATATATTTTCAGATCTATATACCAAAAATACCTTGCTGCAATTTATTTGCTTTTATTTTGTTTTACATTTTAGTAATCTTTTATATCTATCTCTATCAGATCTCACCTTTGCAAGTGACCGTGAAGGGATTGACAACCCCTTTATCGCGTTGACTGCAAGTGTTTGATTGTTTGTGTAGGTGCATATATTGGGGACTTGCGTGTTTCTTCTACTAGATTGATACCTTGGTTCTTAGCGAGGGAAATATTTATCTCTACTTTGCTGCATCACCCTTTCCTCTTCAAGGGAAAAACCAAGACAAGCTCAAGAAGTAGCGAGGGCACATTCATCCAGCCCCCATCGAAAACTGTTCATCCACAGCCAACCAGCTAGCTAGGTCGACTCGTCCTACGTATCGCGTGTGCGGCAGCAATGGGGACTGTTTATCCAGAGGCAACACAACCGGCTAGCTACGTCTCGCATGGGGGCTCGGTCGGGTTGATAAGCATTGAAGGAATCGCTCGGGTTTAGTTAGCAGTGAAGGAATCGCCGGGTTCAATTAAGCGAAGGATCAATCGACTTGATGCGTAGTGGGATCGATCGATCGCTCGGGTTCGATAGCGAACACCTCGCTCGGCTTTAGTTAGCGGCGCCACGCTGCGTGTATGAGAAAGCAGCATAAACCACACTGCATCGCCCGGCCCCGACCACCCATCGTAACCGGGAACTCTCCGAAATTTTCCTGGCCCTCACTTCTACCATGATTTTTTACGTCATGGACGGCCCAAAGAATGTCACACAGGTGCGTCTCCGGCCCGCCCAAGACGAAAAACCCAATTTCTGTCATAATTTTTGTCATGGAAGTAGGAGCCCACCACATCTCTGATGATCGCGTTTTCACAATTACCGTCATAGAAGTTCCATAAGCATGACAGAAAAAGTTTTCGTTCAGGCCATAATTTCTCGAATGTTTCTTTTTTTGTAGTGTAATTTAGTAACATGAAAATTTCTACAACCATGTTTTCCTCTCCTATAATAATTATATGTAGGATCATATTAAAATTCAACAATATAGCTATCATAAACAATATTCTCTCTATGATCCACATGCATCCAAATCTTATAGTCTTCCAAGATAGTGGGATTAACATCAACTAAAGTCATGGCCTCTCCAAACACACTTTTAATAATTTCATAAGATTGAACACTCCCCAAATATGTGGGATTCTCTTTTCCTAAAGTTGACACTCTTCCAAACCCACTTTCAATATTATTGGAAACATATTCATCATGGGGCTTAATTTTTTTTCAAGGTCATAAGAAGCATTATCACCCCAATCATGATCATTGCAATAAGTAGTAGACATACCAAAATCATCATCCCCAAGCTTGTAGGTTTGCATATCATTAGCACAATTGAAATTAATAGAATTTGTAATAACATCATTGCAATCATGCTTTTCATTCAAAGATCTGTCATGAATCACTTTATAAATTTCTTCTACTAATACTTCATCACAATTTTTAGATTCATGATTTTCAAGCAAAACTTCATAGAGGTAATCAAGTGCACTCAACTCACTAGCAGTTGATTCATCATAATATGATATTTTGAACAGATTAGCAAGTGGATGAGGATCCATAGTCATCTTAAATTTTTGCTTTCATTTTCTGTTTTTGAGTGTTGACATGAAGGCAATAAAAGCAAGAAAAATAAAATATTTTGTGTTTTTGTAAAATTGTTTTAGAAGTGGGGGACATGAAAACTAGAGGCAAAAGACAAATCAAAGTAAATGCAAGTAGATGAGAGTTTATGCGAAGGTACTTGGTAGGTTTCGTGATGTCTCCCGGCAATGGCCTAAAAATTCTTCCTGCTACATGTGAGCTCCTTTGGGGTTTCCTCGAAGAGGAGAGGATGATGTAGTACAATAGAGATAAGTATTTCCCTCAGTTAAGAGCCAAGGTTATCAATCGAGTAGGAGAACCACCTGAAACAGTGAACAACACCTACACACAAAGAACAAATACTTGCACCCAACGCGATCAAGGGGTTGTCAATCCCCTCAGCGGTTAATTATGAGATCAAGTCGATAATGGTATATAGATAAACAAAACACAAAATGGTTCTGGAGTCAATCCCCTCCGTGGATAATTGCAAGGATCAAGTCAGCTCGTGTGAAAAATGAATTAACGTTATGTAACACCCTCATAATCATGCTATAGTAATTCTAGCCAAATATGCCATCTAATCATGATTATCATAATTATATTAAAAACATGAATTAATCCAATACTTAAATTCACATTTTAAATGCAAGCTCAAAATTATCTCACAAACACTAAATAAAAATTGTTCATATTATTGCTAATAATCCATTGAGCAAAAGTCATGTTGAACCCAAAGTCATTAGAAACTCCCAAAATGCCCCTAGCTATTTTTGAATGACCCAATAGCACCTATTTACCATTTAAATTCAAATCAATATTTAAACATTCCAAAGTTTCCTGAAATTTCGAGTGTTGTTTGAAAATAATGTCTTGATTTTTTGCAAAGCTTGGTGGTAACAAAAATCATTTAGCCACTCATCTAAAGACAAAACATTAGCTAAATTAAAGGCGAGAAAGAAAAGAATAAAAGCAAAGAAGTCCTTGTGCACTTTCGGCCTGCCACTATAGTGCGCGACCCAAGCCCACCACGGCCTTCTCCTTCCTACTATCTGAGGAAGAGGCAGGCGCCTTGGCGTGGCAGCAGACACGGATGTCCATGCCACGGATGTCGCCATGTCGACCATGGAGCCCATGTAGATGCATAAGAACCTCCCCCGAGTGGACAAACCCTAGCCCTCCACTCGTCCCTTTGCCCCTCCCTGTTTCGATTTAGCGGTCGCCCTAGTCGTGGTCGCCATGGTCATCATCGTCACCGCAGCCCTTTATCGGTGTTAAAAAGCCGACCTCGGGTAGGGGTCCCAAACTATCGTCGAGGATCGAAGGTAATAGGAGGCAGGGGACACGATGTTTACCCAGATTCGGGCCCTCTTAATGGAGGTAATACCCTACTTCCTTCTTGATTAACTTTGATGAGTATAGGGGTTACAAGAGTTGATCTACCTCGAGATTGAAATGGGTAAACCCTAGATGTCTAGCCTGTATGATTATGATTGCCTCTACGGACTAAACCCTCCGGTTTATATAGATACGGAGGGGCCTAGGGTTATCTGAGTCAGTTTACAGAGAAAGGAAACTTCATATCCGAGCGTAAGCTTCCCATCCACGCAAAGGAGAGTCCCATCCGGACACGGGGAAGGCCTTCTATCTTGTATCTTCACGGCCCATCAGTCCGCCCATGTCACATAACCCGGACGCCCGGGGACCCCCTAATCCAGGAACCCTAGGCCAAAGCCCTTGCCGCATCGTGAGTACACGAGGGTGCCTTTCACATCAACAATATTTATGATTGCAATTTAACACATTGTATGGTGTAATCCGGCCGTGATCTCCCCAACAATCATCGGAGGAATTCTTTGGATCCAAAGATGATGGAGAGCGAAATCGCCTCCATGAGCCTCCCCACCTATCACCACGCACGACAACTGAAGTGTTGTCCCGAAGAACCTCTCGACCCACAGGCGTCTGGAGGCCGCCAAAGCGGCGCCCAGAGGGTAACGCCTTGGCCGAAAACAGGGGAACAATCCCCATGGAGGCGGCGGCGGGGCCTTGACCAGTCCGGCCCCACGAACAATATTCGAAAGCCAAGTGGCTCCGGAATCAAATAGCGACCCCTTCAAGGGAGGGAGTGCCAACTCCATCGGCAACCTCCACTAATCCGGGCGCCGAACACACTGATGGAGGCACTGCAGCGTGCTTCCGTCATGGAGGAACACCGCACCACGATGGGTGTGGTAGCTGAAGAGTTCGATCTGCCAAGAGCGGGAGTGAGCTCCACGGCGTACTCCTTCCTCCTATATATACCTACATACCCCCAAGCGATCGAACAGGGCCAAAACCTAATTCCACCGCGCAACTTCCTGTATCCACGAGATCCCATCTTGGGGCCTGTTGCAGAGCTCCGCGGGAGGGCATCCACCATGGAGGTTTCTACATCAACACCATAGCCTTCACGATGAAGTGTGAGTAGTTTACTTCAGACCTTTGGGTCCATAGCTAGTAGCTAGATGGCTTCTTCTCCTCTTTTTGAATCTCAATACAATGTTCTACCCCTCTCTCGTGGAGATCTATTTGATGTAATCTTCTTTTTGCGGTGTGTTTGTTGAGACCGATGAATTGTGGGTTTATGATCCAGCTTATCTATGAATAATATTTGAATCTTCTCTGAATTCTTTTATGTATGATTGAGTTATCTTTGCAAGTCTCTTCGAATTATCCGTTTGGTTTAGCCAACTAGATTGGTAGTTCTTGCAATGGGAGAAGTGCATGGATTTGGGTTCAATCTTGCGGTGTCCTTACCCAGTGACAGAAAGGGTTGCAAGGCACGTATTGTATTGTTTCCATCGAGGATAACAAGATGGGGTATTTATCATATTGCATGAATTTATTCCTCTACATCATGTCATCTTGCTTAAGGCGTTACTCTGTTTTAACTTAATACTCTAGATGCATGCTGGATAGCGGTCGATGAGTGGAGTAATAGTAGTAGATGCAGAATCGTTTCGATCTACTTGTCTCGGACGTGATGCCTATATACATGATCATACCTAGATAACCTCATAACTATGCTCAATTCATCAATTGCTCAACAGTAATTTGTTCACCCACGTAGAATACTTATGCTCTTGAGAGAAGCCACTAGTGAAACCTATGGCCCCGGGTCTATTCTCGTCATATCAATCTCCATCACTTTTATACTTGCTTGTTTTACTTTGCCTTTACTTTTTACTTTGCATCTTTATACCAAAAATACCAAAATATTATCTCTATCAGATCTCACTCTCATAAGTGACCGTTGGTTGCGAGTAGCTATCGTTTTGTGCAGGTACGAGGGACTTGTGCATGGCCTCCTACTGGATTGATACCTTGGTTCTCAAAAACTGAGGAAATACTTACGCTACTATGCTGCATCATCCTCTCCTCTTGGGAAAACCAGCATAAGCTCAAGGCGTAGCAAGAAGGATTTACGGCACCGTTCTTGGGAGTCTACTAAAAGTCAACATACCAAGTACCCATCACAATCCCTATCTCTCGCATTACATTATTTGCCATTTGCCTCTCGTTTTCCTCTCCCCACTTCACTCTTGCCGTTTTATTAGCCCTCTCTTTTCCGTTTGTCTTGCCTTGATGTCTTTCTTGGCTCGTTTGCTCGTTTGGTTGAAATAGTTGAGTATTTATTCCTAAGCAGAGAAGCTAATATCAATGGATCCTCATCCGCTTGCCAATCTTTTAAGAGATCCAATTA
>JAHIAM010000440.1:0-41359 GCA_021605205.1 Aegilops longissima
CCACTTGCCTTTGAAGCTCCGGGAAGAAGACCACCAAGTCGGCGGAAACTACGATGCCCACTCGGCAGCGCACCTCTTGAGTGCTTTGCGCTTCCGTCGAGGAGCGCACCATCGAGCTCACACCGGCAAGTGCAAGAAAGATGATGGTAGCTCCACAGAAGACCAAGAAGGTGCCGCCAAGGAGGGGCGGCCTTGGTGGTACCTTCACCATCGGTGCCACCCTAGACCCTAAATAGGAAGGCGAGCTCGTTGCTTTCTGCGGCGAATGTCGATGTGTTTGCATGGCAACCATCGACATCCCAGTGTTCGAGGAAAGTAATTGAGCACCACCTGGCTGTCTGTCCTCACCTTGGCGGCCCGTCAAGCAAAAATCGAGGAAGCGAAGCGGTGGGCGTAAGAGTTCGTTGCGAAGAGATCAAGAAGTTGGAAGCAGCGGGCCTTGTCGAGGTACTCCATCCGTGGTTGGCCAATCCGGTAGTTATCGCATAAGGCAAATGGGAAATGGAGACTTTGTATTGACTTCACAGATGTTAATAAAGCTTGTCCCAAGACCCATTTCCCTTGCCGCGTATCGACCAGATTGTTGACTCCACGGTGGATGTGACCTGCTTTCATTTCTTGATGCATATTGAGGATATCATCGGATCTTCATGGCGGAGAGGATGAAGAAAACCGCATTCATTACACCATGTGGATTTCTTTGTTTCATACGGATGCCTTTCGGTTTGAAGAATGCTGGTTCAACATTTGCAAAGTGGTCCACGGCGGCTTTTGAACCGCAAATGCGAGAATGTAGAAGCCTACATGGATGACATAGTGGTCGAGAAAAGGACAAAGCAACTCTAGTTCAAGATTTGGATGAGACCTTTGCAAATCTGCTTAAGATCAACCTCAAGATCAACCCCGAAGTGCGTGTTTGGAGTTCCTTCGGCAAGCTTCTCGGGTTCTTTATCTCTCAGCGGGAATTGAAGCCAATCCCGACAAGATCAAGGCCATTGAGCGATTGAAGCACCAAAGCGTGTCAAGGATGTCGTAGACTTGCGGTTGCGTGGCTGCTCTCGGCAGGTTTATCTCTAAGTCTGTTGGCGGCCTGCCATTTTCAAGATCTTGAAAAAGGCAGGTCAATGAAATGGACTCCCGAAGCGGAGGCTGCGCTGCGAGACTTGAAGAGGTACTGTCCTCAACTCAATACTTATAGCACCTAGGCCACAAGAGAAGTTCTTTGCTATATATAGCGGCAACCAATCAAGTGGTTAGTGCTGCGTTTAATAGCGGAGAGGAGGCGAATGATGAGCGGCAACTAAAGCAGATGCATCCAGCGACAAGCGGGGGCTTCGCCGTCAAGCTCTGGTCCCGACAAGGGCGGATCTGCTGAGATTGCTAGAAGATTCAGAAAAGGATGGTGCGGCGCCCGATCTACTGTCGGTTCCCTTTGCGAGGCTAGATCAAGAGTACTCTGGCGTCGCGAAGTTGCTTTTCGGCCTCCTCATGGCCTCGAAAGCTAACGCCATTACTTCCAAGCACATGAGATCCACGATTGTCACTCGCTTTCCGCTGAAGAGGATATTGCAAAACCGAAGCAGGCGAGGATTGTCGGTGGGCCTTTGGGCCCCATCAAGCTTTGGCCTCAAGTTTGAAAGCACTTCAACTATCAAAAGCGAGCATTGGCGAGTTTATAGCAGAGTGGGCCTTGCGCAAGATGAAGAAATTCGAGGCAAGCATCCCGTCAAGGAAGCAAGTAAAGTGGCTGATGTACTTTGATGGTGCCTTCTGCTGCAAAGGCGCCCGGTCTTGGCGTCTTGCTTATCGCACCACGGGAGAGCACCTCAAGTACATAGTCCGGATGCACTTTCCCAAGGAGCAAGCAACAAACAATCTGCCAGTATGAAGGTTTGCTTGCGGTCTCGAGATCATGGTGAACCTTGGGATCAAAAGCTCATTATCGGGGGACTTCATGACTTGTCGTCCATAAGTAAACAAAAGATTATCGAGTCCGTTGATGGAAGCCTCGTCGATGAAGTGAGAAAGCTAGAAGAGCACTTTCAAGGCGCAAATGGAACATGTTCAAGAGCTCGAGAATGATATTGCTGATGGCTTTGTCAAAGTCGCCGCCTCAAATTACTGTGGAACCAGGAATTTTTGTGCTCAAGCTGACTCAACCAACCGTAACACCATCAATGGGCAAAACAAGAAGAGGAAGTTGGTTTCTGGTGACTACTTTCCGTGAGCTCCACAAGCCGCCGCCAGAAGGTCCCCAAAATCAGCGCAAATATCATTGAGGAAGCGATGCGCTCCAAACAAACCCGAGGTTTGTTTCGTTGAAGCGAGCGCTCCCGACAAGTTTTGCTCCGGCAAGCTTGTCGGGGATCATCAACTCGGTGAGCGCGAGGTTCTTGCCGTAGAAGCTGATGTTCCGCTTGCGACGAGATGTGCCTTTAGTCCTTGTTGCCGAGCCACAAGCTCCGGCATGGACCGTGATCGTCCATTTCCTTGAGACGGAGAACTTCCGAAGAGCAAGAAGAAAGCGAAAAAAGTAGCCCGGCAGTCAAGTATGTACCGGTTTGTTGACAACATCACTGTACGAAGAAGACTCAGCGGTGTGAAATTGAAGTGTATTTGCGGAGGAAGATGGATGAAGCTGTTGGCGAGAGATATACGGAGGCATATGTGGTCACCACATTGGCGCCAAAACACTTGCCGGCAAAGCTTTCGGCAAGGTTTCTTCGGCGGAAGCCCTCCGGATGCTGCTGCACAAGTAACCAAGTGTGAAGCGTGCGGTTCCATTCAAAAAGATACATCAGCCGGCTCAAGCTCTCGGGGCGATCCCTTTATCCTGGCCCTTTTGATGCGGGGGCTCGACATCCTCGGCCCCTTCCCTCGGTATCGGGGCTTTGAGTACTTATGCGTCGCAATCAACAAGTTCACAAAGTGGCGGAAGTGGAAGCGATGAGGAAGGTGACAGCCGATCGGCCGATCAAGTTCTTGGTCAATTGTTTGCCATTTGGGATTCTAACGGGATCATCACCGACAACGGCACACAGTTCCGAGCCGCACCTTCATACTCGCCCAAGATCTTGGCGCCAAGATCTGCTTTATACATTGCTCATCCGAAGCAGCGGTCAGCGAAGAAAACAAGCAGCTGAAGTGCTGCGGGGACTCAAGACCAGAACTTTCGACGGGCTGCACAAGTCTGGAAGCTGGATTGAGGAGGTGCGGTGGTTCTTTGGTCGATCGGGCGACACCGTCGAGCCAGCGGCGAGACACCTTCGCTCTAGTCTATGGAGCAGAGGCAATTCTCCCACGGAACTTCGTATCACGGGTCACCTCAGTGCTCGCTTATGATGAGCTAGAGCAAGAGCAGCTGCGACAAGATGGCCGCTGCTCCTTGAGAGGATCGTCTTCGAGCCGTTATGCGAGCTGCTCATTATCGACAAGCTTTGCGTCGCTACCATAACCGCAAAGTTAGTGCGAGAAGCTTGAGGAGGCGACCTTGTTCTTGGCGTTCAATCCGCCTGGTAAGAATTCCAACAAGTTGGCCTTGAAGTGGGAAGGCCCTTATCGGGTGAAAGCGAGTCACTAGGCCCGGCTCTGTCGCCTTGAGACCGAAGATGGCATTCGGTGAGCAACTCACGGAACATAGAGCATCTTATGAAAGTTTACCCATAGAAGCGTGATTATCGGAACCGTTCGGCAACCACCCTTTAATACAAGTCTTGCCGCTGTTGCATGTAATCCTTTGTACAAAGCCAAGGTATAGAACCCGATGCATCGATAAAGCTCATGTGTTGCGCGCAACTTGTCAATTTCATGCTTTCATAACCTATTTGCATGTATTATCGACATTTTGTGCAGCATCAACACCAGTAAGCAATAACGAGCCACTAGGCTCCATAACTATTTTCTCTTCTTTCTTCTCAAAAGAAAGGAAGGTTCATCCACCCACAAGTTAACTTGGGGGGAGAAAGGTAATGGTGTGGACATGCAGCGTCGCTCGAGGAAGTATTGTTAGGAAGCAAACAGAAAAGCTAAGTTGCCAAAGTTTGAGCAATCAGTTTTAAATTTTCAAGTTATCTTCCTCGAGCGATAGTACTTTGTATGGAAAACACAATGCGTGGAGGAACCAACTCGTAGCTAGTTTGCGTCCTTACTTTTTTAGTCCGCTCAACAACTTAAGTGAGCTGCAACTAGTTGCGACAAGGTTGCTATCGGGCGGCACCGCCCGACGAATTCTTGACGTTCCTTTCGGCCCTTCGCGACAAGGGTGCCAGCGCCGACAAGTTCCCTAAAGCGTGGGGCACAAACATGCAAAGGAAGGAATCGAGTAAAAATAACATTGCATTCGATTGCCTAAGATAGAGTATATTACAAAATGACTTGTCATGAATCTAATGAATTGTTCTAAACATGGTCTATAGCGACAAAGGAAAGATAAACTTAGCGGCCTAGTCCACGCGTGATGCCATCGAAACCTCTTGACTCCGCTCACCCTGTCCCGATGGAGTGCGACAAGAACCTTGGCGCTTCAACGTCGGCGATCGGCGGCGAGACTTGAGGGCGTTGGCGAAGGCGCGCTTTGGATTGCGGAAGGCCACCTTCATTAGCACCTTAAGAGCCCGGCGCGATTTGGCGCGACTTGTCGACCAGCTGCTGGGATCTCCTCCCGATCGGCGGAACCCGTCAACACGCCTTTGAAGAAAGGCTGAGCTTGGCGCTGGGTTGAAGCGCTCGTCGGTGGAATACCGAGGTCCACCATCCCAGCTCCATCAGCTCATTGTTGATGGCTGTGGCGATATCCACAAGACCATCCGTCCGATGCATCAGCGTCTCGAGAAGTATCACAGGCGGTCACGGCACCGCCAACCCAGCTCCTCGTTGGCCTTGATCTTCTCAACAGGACGCTTCTTGCTCCTTGGCGCCGTCCGGCGTCTCCGTCAAGGTGGTCGGTTTCAGCTCGAGATCTGCCTTAGAGTCCTTGGCGGCGTCGAGCTCTTTGATTTTCTCGGTAAGCGACCACGCAACTCACCAAGAGTATAGGCGTCCTTCTCGTGCTCGTGCTTCAGTGCGGTGACCTCCTCGCCCGCTCTTACGGAGGGTGGCCTCGGTTCGCCACCCTCGTCTCCAATTCCTTCTTGGCGGCCTCGGCGGCGTGCGGCGTCCTTTGCCTCCTTGAGTGCTCCGCCAATTGATTGCTGTAGCGTAAAGATCTTCCTCGTGGCTGTGAGGTTGATCTTCCGCTCGCCAGCCTCCCTTCTAACTGAAGAGCTTCTCGCGGCAAGCCTTTGCTGCTCCTCGACCTCGGCCTTCTCGGGATGAAGGCGTGCGCTCTCGACAAGTTGCTCCGCTTCTGCTACTTCCGGAGAGTTTCCTTGTTGGCGCGAGGCTCTTTTGCAGCTTCTCCATGTCGCTCCGCCCTCGTGACAAGCGCCTCCACAGACTCCGGCTTAGCTTGTCGGGCGCGGTAAGCGACAGCTGACTTCTAGCAGCTTGCTCCTCCTCGAGACTTCGCCCTTTGCTGCTTTGCTTGGGCGTCAACCATGACAAGCCAGCGAGGCGAGCAGCTCCTGTCGAAGGTCTCTCCCTCGACCAGCGCCACAGGCTCGACACCCATGGAGCTTGATGAAGACCGTCGCCCGGCCTTGAATAAGCGCAGGCTGGGGCTCTTGAACTGGTGCTGCATCGGTGGCGGAGGGATCGTGATCGGCGTGGCGCTGGCGCTCCTGCTGCCTCGGGGCCGTCGATCTGCGATCACAGACCCTCGGCCTCTGCGCCCGGCAATGGCGGCCTCCTCGCCCGGCGGACCCTCCGGCACGGCCTCCTCCTCCATGTTAGCGGGCGTCGTCATTATTGCCCGGCGTCCTCCTCGCCGGCAACCTCGGTCTCCATCGGCTCTCCGTGAGATGGATCGATGTCGAGAAAGAAAAGAACAAGTCAAACAAATGTTGAAAAGAAGAACGGAAGAAACAAGACCCAAGGAAATTTTCAAGTAAGAAGATTACGCAATGGGATCTGTAGCATGATCTCCACTGCTTGGAGGTGTCGGCGGTGCCCTGTCGGAGAGGCCTCCCTTGCGGAGGCGCACCCTTGGCGGAGAGTTCTCCCTTGGCGGCGTGGTTGAAACAAGCGAGAACTTGGAATGACCTCGGGGCCTCCGATGAGGCTGCTCTGCTCCTACACAATTCAACAAGTCGGATATCGGTGAAGAAGGAGCACCCATGCACGCCCTCTGATAACAAGTGGACCAAATACTTACCACAGGGGCTGTCTTTGGGGCTGCTCGATGAAGAAGTCGCTTGGTCCGGCAAGGTAGTCTCGAGCCGCGCCTCCAGCCGCCATGGGGATCGTCTTCGATGGCGACCACGGAGTCTTAGCCCTCTTCGGCGCCCTTTGAGCCAACGTCACGAAGAAGGAAAAAGGTTGAGAATGAAGCAAGTTAGATACAAGGCAAGCAGACAAATTAAAAAATTACAACGACAAGATCTTACTCTTCTTCCTCCTCCTCGGGCTGAGGCGGAGAAGTCAGTCCGCTCCACCTCCGGTGCGGCGAGCTGGAAGGTGGGCTCCTTGGGCGCTTGGTGGATCACGGAAGCGTGGTCCCGAAGGCCCGCTCCGTTCTTTGTGGCGTGGGGCGCTCCAGCGGCAGCAGAGGTTGTCGCAGTGGAAGCGCGTCGCGCAGCAGGCGGCTGTTAGCCCGTCTGCCGCCCGCCACTTCCAGTCTTGCGGGCGCCTTCTTGGCGGGGCAGGCTCCTCCGCTGCAAGTCATCCCGAAGGTGGAGGCGCCCGGCAGGCTCGTTCGGCTCGGCCGGGCTCGGCCTGCTCCTCCGCGCCCGGCAAGCTCTTGTGATCGGCAAGGCTTGCCGCCTGGCTGCCTCCGCCTCCTCAGCAGTGAACCCAAACCGCCCGGTAGCAGCTGCCGCCGCCTCCTCCAACTTGTGGCGTCGCGCCATCTCTTGCTTTCGGTGGTGGCAGGGAGCCACTTACGCTCGTCGGCGCGGATCGGCACTTCTCCCAAGTTGTCGAAGAACTGCTGCCGCGATGTCGTCGGCGGGCTCTGCCAAGTTGGAGCGATTCCATGGGAATCGCTGGCAACATCATCGCGGATCGGTCAAGCGACAAGTTGTTGCACAAAGGCACTACCCCTCGGCAACATGAACCACTCGGGGTGATCTGCGTCGAGCTTGAACAGCTCCCATGACATGCCATCAGCTCCAAAGCGGTGAAGTTCCAATTGAGGCCGGACGCAGCCTCATGATGTCTGCCGCGTTTGGAACTCCCAAGCAGGCCTCCCCTCTCCTGCAAGGCGCAATGCGGTGTGAAGGAAATCAGCCAACAGCTCCTCACAGTAGCTGGCATGCACAGGCGCGAGATCCGGTCACGGCAATCTTCAACTTGTCGTCCTCGGCGCCACGTTGCTCCAATCGTTGCCGCGCACTATGGGAGTTTGGCGCAGGGCAGTAAAAGGCTGCGGGTTCTCCTCTATGATCCAACACCAATCGGCTCTCCACTCCTCCCACTTGCTGCGCAGCTCTCCGTCAAGATATGCTTCCTTCTTGCCGATCCTAGAGACCCATGCAATCCCTCTGGCAAGCGGCTCTCCTCTCTCAACACGGGGCATGAAGTAGTGGCGGAAAAGTGCTACATTTGGGTGGACCCCGACAAAGTTCTCGCAGAGGTGTGCGAAAACTGCCATGGTGAGGACGGCGTTGGGGGTGAAATCAAGGAGGCGGAGGCCATATGTGTTCATGGCGTCATAAAAGAATTGAAAAAGGCGAGGCGAGCCCTTGATGGAAAAAGCGAAGAAAGGTGCAGCGGAAACCTTCTCGGATGTGGCGGCGGAGATCACCCTCGTCTTGTGGTGCGCCTGCGTCTCCGTCGACCGAGAAGAGGTAGTACAGCTCTCGCAGCTCCTTGGCGTCGGCGAGGGGTCGAAGAGGCCGCTCCTTCCATGCGCCCTTGAGCGCTGCGCCTCGGCGATTCCGCCTTTCCCTTGTCGGCTTTGGACCATGGGGGAGGTGGTGGAGGAAGGTCGGCGGCGTTAATGGCGCGGTGGCAATGGAGGCGGGCGTCGCTCTCTTTGGACTTGAGAAGAAGGGGAGGAGCAGCGGTGGTTTTGATGTGACAGCAATGGCAAGTGGGCGTCCTGCCTGATTCCTCTGTTTATAAGGAGGGAGAGGCGGGACGTTCCTTCCATTAAAAGCCCCGATCTCTCCACGGCGCCCGCGTCCGGCGTGTGCGTTAAATGGGAGACATGGTGAGTCGGAGGCGATAACGGCGCGATCTAGGCATGTGCGTGCCGTGCCTTTGTTTTGGGCTGGCCCCAGGCGCTTCGGCTTTGCATGTATAGCCCAGGCAGGGCTCTGTCGGTGTACTAGGTAGGGGTACCCAAGTATCCCAAACTCGTGCGCAGGCGATCATTGACACCCAGCGGCAAGGCTTGCCTAGTGGCTGCCAACATCCTCCGTGGTTCCCTTGGAGCCATTCACAACAACTTCGACCACATATCACATGGGAAACTTATTTGATTCACCAAATGAAGGACTTGGAAGATGTTTCATGGCTAAAGGCCCAAAGGTATCACACCCAGTATGTTGATTTCAATAGTGATGAAGATGACTTGTTAGGTGATGATGATTTACTTGTTGACAACTCTAGTGATGAATACTATGATGAAACGTCAACTAATCATGCTAATCAAGATAAAGCGAATGACAATGATAAGGATAAGATTGAGCTTCTAACTAAAGAACTAAACACTCTTAAGTTAGCTCATGAAACTATCTTAGAAGATCATCTAGAACTTTTAAGGACTCATGAGAAGTTCGCTTTGAAAAGCTCAACCTTGAGCAAGAGAATGAGTTCTTAAAGGCAATCAATGATGATCTTAGTAAGAAAAGTTCTTCTTACATTGCCAAGCATTTACGCTTATCTACTTACATGCCTCAAGTTAAGTCTAGTAATGTCGATTGTACTAGAGTAGGGGTACCCAAGTATCCCGAACTTCGTTATGCAGCGATCGCGACACCAGCAGCAAGGCTTGCCTAGTGGCGCCAACATCCTCCGTGGTTCCTTGGAGCCATTCAAGAACAAAGTATTCAAGACCCGGCAAGAGGAGCTTGCGGAAGAATACTCAAGGCACGAAGGAAACAAGACCCGGCAAGAGGAGCTTGCGGGAAGGCTGAGTGGCGACAAGCTCCGAGCGCGACAAGGACTCAGCCGCGGCAAGGTGCTTGCCCGCGGCGACTCTCTTCATCTCGCTCCAGCTCATCTACCAGCGTGTCACCATGGGGCCATTCCAGCGTGCATGTCAAGAGGTACATGCAGCCAGCGGGGAGCAGCGATAAGCGGTCTTGACAAGCTTACTATCGTGGCAAGCGGTGGCGTGCCAGCGGTCCTGTTGCCTTTGTTTAGGCGAGGGGACGGGCATTTATTACTTTGTCCCTTGCCGTCGAGTTAGGTATATGCAGCATACCTTTGTACAAAGCGGTGTACCAACTCTGTTTTCCATTTGTACCCTCATCTCGTTGCCCACAGCCGGTGACCCCTTGAGCCTATAAAGGAGGCCCAAGTGCAGCGTGAAAGGGTTCGACTGGTTCAGTTCATTCGACCCATCCTAGACTAGACACACACTCGAGGCTAGGTTTTGTAGCTCCCATTGCTTCCTAGCAAGAACACAAATAATCGGACAAGCAGCGGTGGGGTTTTATCTCTCCGGAGAGCTCGAAGCTGGTAAATCTGCTCGTGTGCATCGCCTCGATCCGCTCTTCGTGCGATCTCGCCCCCCTCAGAACCACAAGGGACTCGGTCCGCTCGGTCCCATAGGTGTCCGTGGGTCACGATCGGCTTCCCCGACAAGTAACAAGAACAGGAAGGATTCTTCCTCTAGTAGTAACAATAATCATGCTAAATCCAATGTTGTTGCTTCTACTAGTTCTCGTGATTCCACTAATGATTCTCTTAGCCAAGTTACACTTGAGCAAGAAAATAGCTTATTGAGGGAATTATAGAAAGGTGTTTACAAGAGCCTTGCGGGAGTAAGAAATTCGAGGAAATTTCATAAGCAAGGAAGGCACGGAAGAACCAAGGTGTTGGTTTTGAGCGAAAGTTCAATGCCAATGGAGTTGAGTGGGAAGCAGATCAATACCCCAAGGCAAGTTTGTTCCTCAACAAGAGAAGTATGATCCTACTTCCTTCAAAGGACACAAGCTCAAGATGATCTTCCACCACAAGACCACAAGCAAAAGGCAAGGATAAGCTTCAAGAGGAGATTGATGCATTTGAAGAATCTCCTAAGGCCTTGGTCAAACGGGTTCCCAAGACTACATCAAGTTCTACTTCATCAAATGCGACTACAACTCCAAGGATTCCCATCAAGATGATGTGGATCGAAGAAGAAGAACTAGAGAGTTCTTTAGGGTGACTTTGCCAATATATTTCACTCATATCATTTTGGCAAGAACAAGTGCAATCAACTTCCACATCTTGCACTAGTTCAAGGAGTCACAAACCCTCTTGTTGGTAAGACAAGGGACAAGGTAACCTAAAGCTTTCATAGACATCATCTTGTGTGTGCATCACTCTATGTCTATGGATATCCTTGTTTGTTCCTTGTGGGACTAACCCGTGTAGGTATTGAAAGTGCAACTCACTCCAAAGGATTGCCCCAAATGATCTACATCAACATTGAGCATCCACATATTCAACACCTACATGAAGTCATCATCAACAAAACCACATTCGGATGTAACTTTTCGAGTAGATGTAGTTTTGTGGATTTTGAAAATGTTTGTGGGGTTCCCCACATTAAATTCGGATGTAACTTTTTGAGTAGATGATTTTTCATATAAAAACTTTTTCATCCGAGTAAGTATGCAAAGTTATGCCCATTTTACAAATTCAGGAGAGATTTTGCAAATAAAGTGAAATTCACATTTGCAAATTTTCCCAACAACTAGACCACATAACATGGGAAACTTATTTGATTCACCAAATGAAGGACTTGGAAGATGCTTCATGGCTAAAGGCCCAAAGGTATCACACCCAGTATGTTGCTTTCAATAGTGATGAAGATGACTTGTTAGGTGATGATGATTTACTTGTTGACAACTCTAGTGATGAATACTATGATGAAGCGTCAACTAATCACGCTAATCAAGATAAAATGAATGACAATGATAAGGAGAAGATTGAGCTTCTAACTAAAGAACTAAACACTCTTAAGTTAGCTCATGAAACTATCTTAGAGGATCATCGAGAACTTTAAGGACTCATTAGAAGTTACTCTTGAAAAGCTGAACCTTAAGCAAGGCGTGAGTTCTTAAAGGCAATCAATGATGATCTTCGTGAAAAGTTCTTCTTACATTGCCAAGCATTTACGCTTATCTACTTACATGCCTCAAGTTAAGTCTAGTAACAAGATCAGGAAGGATTCTTCCTCTAGTAGTAACAATAGTCATGCTAAATCCAATGTTGTTGCTTCTACTAGTTCTCTTGATTCCACTAATGATTCTCTTAGCCAAGTTACACTTGAGCAAGAAAATAGCTTATTGATGGGAATTATAGAAAGGTGTTTACAAGAGCCTTGCTAGGGAGTAAGAAATTGAGGAAATTTCACGCAAGCAAGGAAAGCACCGGAAGAACCAAGGTGTTGGTTTTGAGCGAAAGTTCAATGCCAATGGAGTTAACGTGGGAAGAAGATCAATACCCCAAGGCGAAGTTTTTCCTCAACAAGAGAAGTATGATCCTACTTCCTTCAAGGGACACAAGCTCAAGATGATCTTCCACCACAAGACCACAAGCAAAAGGCAAGGATAAGCTTCAGAGGAGATTGATGCATTTGAAGAAGCTCCTAAGGCCTTGGTCAAATGGGTTCCCAAGACTACATCAAGTTCTACTTCATCAAATCGACTACAACTCCAAGGATTCCCATCAAGATGATGTGGATCGAAGAAGAAGAACTAGAGAGTTCTTGAGGGTGACTCGGCCAACATATTTCACTCATATCATTTTGGCAAGAACAAGTGCAATCAACTTCCACATCTTGCACTAGTTCAAGGAGTCACAAACCTTTTTGTTGGTAAGACAAGGGACAAGGTAACCTAATGCTTTCATAGACATCATCTTGTGTGTGCATCACTCTATGTCTATGGATATCCTTGTTTGTTCCTTATGGGACTAACCCGTGTAGGTATTGAAAGTGCAACTCACTCCAAAGGATTGCCCCAAATGATCTACATCAACATTGAGCATCCACATATTCAACACCTACATGAAGTCATCATCAACAAAACCACATTCGGATGTAACTTTCGAGTAGATGTAGTTTTGAGGATTTTGAAAATGTTTAGAGGTTCCCCTGTTAAATTCGGATGTAACTTTTGAGTGGATGATTTTCATATAAAAACTTTTCATCCAGTAAGTATGCAAAAGTTATGCCCATTTTACAAATTCGGAGAGATTTTGCAAATAAACTTGAAATTCACATCTGCAAATTTTCCCAACAACTAGACCACATATCACATGGGAAACTTATTTGATTCACCAAATGAAGGACTTGGAAGATGCTTCATGGCTAAAGGCCCAAAGGTATCACACCCGAGTATGTTGATTTCAATAGTGATGAAGATGACTTGTTAGGTGATGATGATTTACTTGTTGACAACTCTAGTGATGAATACTATGATGAAACGTCAACTAATCATGCTAATCAAGATAAAGCGAATGACAATGATAAGGAGAAGATTGAGCTTCAAACTAAAGAACTAAACACTCTTAACTTAGCTCATGAAACTATCTTAGAAGATCATCGAGAACTTTTAAGGACTCATTAGAAGTTACTCTTTGAAAAGCTCAACCTTGAGCAAGGCATGAGTTCTTAAAGGCAATCAATGATGATCTTCGTAAGAAAAGTTCTTCTTACATTGCCAAGCATTTACGCTTATCTACTTACATGCCTCAAGTTAAGTCTAGTAACAAGAACAGGAAGGATTCTTCCTCTAGTAGTAACAATAATCATGCTAAATCCAATGTTGTTGCTTCTACTAGTTATCTTGATTCCACTAATGATTCTCTTAGCCAAGTTACATTAAGCAAGAAAATAGCTTATTGAAGGGAATTGTAGAAAGGTGTTTACAAGAGCCTTGCGGGAGTAAGAAATTAGGAAATTTCACGCAAGCAAGAAAGCACCGGAAGAACCAAGGTGTTGGTTTTGAGCGAAAGTTCAATGCCAATGGAGTTGCGTGGGAAGAAGATCAATACCCCAAGGCGAAGTTTGTTCCTCAACAAGAGAAGTATGATCCTACTTGCTTCAAAGGGACACAAGCTCAAGATGATCTTCCACCACAAGACCACAAGCAAAAGGCAAGGTTAAGCTTCAGAGGAGATTGATGCATTTGAAGAAGCTCCTAAGGCCTTGGTCAAATGGGTTCCCAAGACTACATCAAGTTCTACTTCATCAAATGCGACTACAACTCTAAGGATTCCCATCAAGATGATGTGGATCGAAGAAGAAGAACTAGAGAGTTCTTGAGGGTGACTCTGCCAACATATTTCACTCATATCATTTTGGAAAGAACAAGTGCAATCAACTTCCACATCTTGCACTAGTTCAAGGAGTCACAAACCCTCTTGTTGGTAAGACAAGGGACAAGGTAACCTAATGCTTTCATAGACATCATCTTGTGTGTGCATCACTCTATGTCTATGGATATCCTTGTTTGTTCCTTGTGGGACTAACCCGTGTAGGTATTGAAAGTGCAACTCACTCCAAAGGATTGCTCCAAATGATCTACATTAACATTGAGCATCCACATATTCAACACCTACATGAAGTCATCATCAACACAACCACATTCGGATGTAACTTTTCGAGTAGATGTAGTTTTGAGGATTTTGAAAATTTTAACAGGGTTCCCCAGTTAAATTCGGATGTAACTTTTGAGTAGATGATTTTCATATAAAAACTTTTTCATCCGAGTAAGTATGCAAAAGTTATGCCCATTTTACAAATTCGGAGAGATTTTGCAAATAAAGTAGAAATTCGCATTTGCAAATTTTCCCAACAACTAGACCACATATCACATGGGAAACTTATTTGATTCACCAAATGAAGGACTTGGAAGATGCTTCATGGCTAAAGGCCCAAAGGTATCACACCCAGTATGTTGATTTCAATAGTGATGAAGATGACTTGCTAGGTGATGATGATTTACTTGTTGACAACACTAGTGATGAATATTGTGATGAAGCGTCAACTAATCATGCTAATCAAGATAAACGAATGACAATGATAAGGAGAAGATTGAGCTTCTAACTAAAGAACTAAACACTCTTAAGTTAGCTCATGAAACTATCTTAGAAGATCATCAAGAACTTTTAAGAACTCATGAGAAGTTACACTTTGAAAAGCTCAACCTTGAGCAAGAGCATGAGTTCTTAAAGGCAATAAATGATGATCTTCATAAGAAAGTTCTTCTTACATTGCCAAGCATTTACGCTTATCTACTTTCATGCCTCAAGTTAAGTCTAGTAACAAGAACAGGAAGGATTCTTCCTCTAGTAGTAACAATAATCATGCTAAATCCAATGTTGTTGCTTCTACTAGTTCTCTTGATTCCACTAATGATTCTCTTAGCCAAGTTACACTTGAGCAAGAAAATAGCTTATTGAAGGGAATTATAGAGAATGGTGTTTACAAGAGCCTTGCGGGAGTAAGAAATTAGAAATTTCACGCAAGCAAGGAAGGCACGGAAGAACCAAGGTGTTGGTTTTGAGCGAAAGTTCAATGCCAATGGAGTTGAGTGGGAAGAAGATCAATACCCCAAGACGAAGTTTGTTCCTCAACAAAGAAGTATGATCCTACTTCCTTCAAAGGGACACAAGCTCAAGATGATCTTCCACCACAAGACCACAAGCAAAAGGCAAGGATAAGCTTCAGAGGAGATTGATGCATTTGAAGAAGCTCCTAAGGCCTTGGTCAAATGGGTTCCCAAGACTACATCAAGTTCTACTTCATCAAGTACGACTACAACTCCAAGGATTCCCATCAAGATGATGTGGATCCCGAAGAAGAAGAACTAGAGAGTTCTTGAGGGTGACTCTGCCAACATATTTCACTCATATCATTTTGGCAGAACAAGTGCAATCAACTTCCACATCTTGCACTAGTTTAAGGAGTCACAAACCCTCTTGTTGGTAAGACAGGGGACAAGGTAACATAATGCTTTCATAGACATCATCTTGTGTGTGCATCACTCTATGTCTATGGATATCCTTGTTTGTTCCTTGTGGGACTAACCCATGTAGGTATTGAAAGTGCAACTCACTCTAAAGGATTGCTCCAAATGATCTACATCAACATTGAGCATCCACATATTCAACACCTACATGAAGTCATCATCAACAAAACCACATTCGGATGTAACTTTTCGAGTATATGTAGTTTTGAGGATTTTGAAAATGTTTAGAGGATTCCCTTTGTTAAATTCGGATGTAACTTTTCGAGTAGATGATTTTCATATAAAAACTTTTCATCCGAGTAATGTAACATCCCAAATTTTCAATTTGGAATGTTATACATTAGGACATCATGCATATCATATTTTCTCGCATTTTCCGATCCTAGAAATTTCACGCAACTCAAGGACCCTCGGAGAAAGTTGGAAGTTTCATTATTTTCATATTTGGGATTTCTCAAATTTTGAAAATGGGATCATTTGGATTTATTTATTTATCTTCAAAGTTTTTCCGATATAAAAAGTTAAAGAGAGGAATAATATGACTTTCCCAACATTTAGGAAAAATGAAGATATTATAAATAAATCAAAAATTTGGTTTTGAAGATTTAATGGCTTTAGGCAAAATGAGCATTTTAAAAAAAAATATGCATGTTTGCCGTTTTTAAAGTTCATTTTGTTGACTCATTTTAGAAGTCGGGAAAATTATTTTATTAAAATCGGAGTTAGTTTGGTATTTTTTAATCCGTTTGGTTTGTTTTTAAAAAAAATCGCGCCCCCACAGGCCAAGGCCCGGCCATTGACCAGTAGTGCCCAGACCGCCTCCTCCTCTCCTCATGCGCCTTGCGCCGGCAGGCGCCCGCCGCTTGCCACGCCACCCTAGCCGAGTCGCCTCGCCCGGCCTCGAGTTGCCCTTCCCAAGCCGGCCGCCCCCCCTTCCATAAATACCGCCGCCCCCCCCTCTCTCACTGCCATGCCCCAAGCAACCCACGCCTTGTGAAACGCCGCCGCCGTTCCTCGCCTTGTGAACCCGCCGCCCTCACCGCCCCTCCAGACTTCGCCCGACCCAAGGGACCCGCCGCCGATGATCCGCCGCCCGGGCCCTTGAGACCTCGCGGAGAGTAGCACCTCGCGCCGCCGCCCGATCTGGTTTTTAGAAAAAACCTGATCCGATTTTGTGATGTTCGTTTTTTTCAAAAACCTAGATTGGTTTTATTTTTTCGGTTTCTTAATTATGACGTTCACCGAACCGTTCGTTTCAATGAATGTGTTCGTTGGATTAGTTTACATTATGAGCGTCCGTTATTTAATCCGTTAAATCGTTTTCTTTTAATGGAATAAATCCGTTATTTTTACGATTCGATTTCGATTCAATTTTCAAATCTGTTTTATTTCTCGCTCGTTTATGGAATCGGGTGATTCAAGCGCTTGGAGTTTCATTCTGAAACCGCCATTCCGACTAACCTACTTACGAGTTTTGCTACTATAAAATTTTGACCTAGTTTCAGATTGCTAAACGAGTCGTTCTCTCTCGAGTTTCGACTTTCGATGCTTTATTTGATTGATTCTTTTGCAACCCAGGGTTCTTAAGTTGAACTATCTGGTTAGATCTTTTATTCGAGATTTCCCTGCGCATTAGATGAGTACTTATTGTATGCTTGTTGTTTATGCTGCGTTAGATCACCGGTGTGCGCTTGTTACTTGAATCTCTAGGTCTCATGGATCATCGACAAGGCAAGTAACACTTGATCATACCTTTTCTACTACCCAGTTTTATTGCATTAGATCAAACCCTCAAACACTTTCATGGTTAGGATCTAATTAAATTGTGGGATGGGAAGTAGATGGAGGTAGTACCTATTACTGTTTTACTTATGAAACCTTGGGAGTTACTTCTCGTTTGCTTATTATACCATGCTATGCTAGTAGGCGTGGATTGGGTGAGTGAATATCCATAGCGAGATGTGAGATTGTTAATTAATGGTTTATCTAAGGTGGCAACCTAAACACACATCTGGGTGGATTGAGGCACTGGTTTCTATCGAGGACTTGCTGTATTTCTTGGACCGCCACCCAGGCTCTAAGGGATCATAAGATTTTCAAGCTGGAAACTTCCGTGTGCAGCCACAAGCCAATTATGGGCTCTGGCGTAGTTGACTAAGTTGTGCGAACTCTTACGGGTAGGCTAGCTGATGTAGGGGATGTAGGTTGAGTGCGGTCTACCCACATATAAAGGTGCTAAGCGCTTGTGAAAGACTATGTCTCGGTCATCCGTTTCTCAAACACCACATGGTCACGAGAACCAAGCGGGCGATCGAGTCTTAATGGGGAAAAGTCATAAACCTCTGCGGAGTGTATAAACTAATCATGATTAGCCGTGTCCCCGGTTATGGACAGTTTTGAGTATCGGTAATTGAATATCAAGTGAATCTCAACATGTTACTTCTAATAAAAGTTATTGGGTTTTGATGAGTACTTTTTAATTGGGATTGAGGATCTGTCAACCATTCTCAATGTTTAACAACCACCATGATAGTTAAATAAAATTATTCCTTTGATGTAGGGAAAAACTAGCTTTATGCAAAAATGTAACCGTGAGCCTTACCACCACCAAATATGCATGTAGTATAGGCTTATTCCTTCATTGCTCTCTATGTGTTACATTGCGGCATATTCCATGTCTTGACCGTTTTGGGCTGCAACTTTCACGTTCGAGACTTTTAGAACGACAGTAAGGTGTTAGGTGCAATTGGTTCTATACTCGATGATGCCGATGGAGTTGATGGACTAAACTTATCTTCAAGCCTTCATTATTATTATTAGGCGGCCTTAAGCCATATTATTGTATTAAGTTCCTTGTGGACAACGATGTAATAAGTGTGTGATTGCTACTCTGCTATAAATCCTTGAAATCTTTGTGTGGTGTCGGCATTCTTGATCCGGGGATGACAACGAGCACGAGACTTGATCCATTAAAATCAGTCGCTACAAGTAAGTATGCAAAAGTTATGCCCATTTTATAAATTCGGAGAGATTTTGCAAATAAACTCGAAATTCACATTTGCAAATTTTCCCAACAACTAGACCACATATCACATGGAAACTTATTTGATTCACCAAATGAAGGACTTGGAAGATGCTTCATGGCTAAAGGCCCAAAGGTATCACACCCAGTATGTTGATTTCAATAGTGATGAAGATGACTTGTTAGGTGATGATGATTTACTTCTTGACAACTCTAGTGATGAATACTATGATGAAGCGTCAAATAATCATGCTAATCAAGATAAAATGAATGACAATGATAAGGAGAAGATTGAGCTTCTAACTAAAGAACTAAACACTCTTAAGTTAGCTCATGAAACTATCTTAGAAGATCATCGAGAACTTTTAAGGACTCATGAGAGTTACTCTTTGAAAAGCTCAACCTTGGGCAAGGCATGAGTTCTTAAAGGCAATCAATGATGATCTTAGTAAGAAAAGTTCTTCTTACATTGCCAAGCATTTACCTTATCTACTTACATGCCTCAAGTTAAGTCTAGTAACAAGAGCAGGAAGGATTCTTCCTCTAGTAGTAACAATAATCATGCTAAATCCAATGTTGTTGCTTATACTAGTTCTCTTGATTCCGCTAATGATTCTCTTAGCCAAGTTACACTTGAGCAAGAAAATAGCTTATTGAGCGGAATTATAGAAAGCGTGTTTACAAGAGCCTTAGGGAGTAAGAAATTGAGGAAATTTCACGCAAGCAAGGAAGGCACGGAAGAACCAATGTGTTGGTTTTGAGCGAAAGTTCAATGCCAATGGAGTTGAGTGGGAAGAAGATCAATACCCCAAGGCGAAGTTTGTTCCTCAACAAGAGAAGTATGATCCTACTTCCTTCAAAGGGACACAAGCTCAAGATGATCTTCCACCACAAGACCACAAGCAAAAAGGCAAGGATAAGCTTCAAGAGGAGATTGATGCGTTTGAAGAAGCTCCTAAGGCCTTGGTCAAATGGGTTCCCAAGACTACATCAAGTTCTACTTCATCAAGTATGACTACAACTCAAGATTCCCATCAAGATGATGTGGATCTGGAGAGAAAGAACTAGAGAGTTCTTGAGGTGACTCTGCAAACATATTTCACTCATATCATTTGGCAAGAACAAGTGCAATCAACTTACATCTTGCACTAGTTCAAGGAGTCACAAACCCTCTTGTTGGTAAGACAAGGGACAAGGTAACCTAATGCTTTCATAGACATCATCGTGTGTGTGCATCACTCTATGTCTATGGATATCCTATTTGTTCCTTGTGGGACTAACCGTGTAGGTATTGAAAGTGCAACTCACTCCAAAGGATTGCTCCAAATGATCTACATCAACATTGAGCATCCACATATTCAACACCTACATGAAGTCATCATCAACAAAACCACATTCGGATGTAACTTTTCGAGTAGATGTAGTTTTTGAGGATTTTGAAAATGTTCAACGGGGTTCCCCCTGTTAAATTCGGATGTAACTTTTGAGTAGATGATTTTTCATATAAAAAAATTTCATCCGAGTAAGTATGCAAAAGTTATGCCCATTTTTACAAATTCAGACTAATTTTGCAAATAAAGTCAAAATTCACATTTGCAAATTTTCCCAACAACTAGACCACATATCACATGGGAAACTTATTTGATTCACCAAATGAAGGACTTGGAAGATGCTTCATGGCTAAAGGCCCAAAGGTATCACACCCAGTATGTTGATTTCAATAGTGATGAAGATGACTTGTTAGGTGATGATGATTTACATGTTGACAACTCTAGTGATGAATACTATGATGAAACGTCAACTAATCATGCTAATCAAGATAAAGCGAATTACAATGATAAGGAGAAGATTGAGCTTCTAACTAAAGAACTAAACACTCTTAAGTTAGCTCATGAAACTATCTTAGAAGATCATCGAGAACTTTTAAGGACTCATGAGAAGTTACTCTTTGAAAAGCTCAACCTTGAGCAAGGCGTGAGTTCTTAAAGGCAATCAATGATGATCTTCGTGAAAAGTTCTTCTTACATTGCCAAGCATTTACGCTTATCTACTTACATGCCTCAAGTTAAGTCTAGTAACAAGAACAGGAAGGATTCTTCCTCTAGTAGTAACAATAATCATGCTAAATCCAATGTTGTTGCTTCTACTAGTTCTCTTGATTCGCTAATGATTCTCTTAGCCAAGTTACACTTGAGCAAGCAAATAGCTTATTGAGCGGAATTATAGAAAGGTGTTTACAAGAGCCTTGTGGGATTAAGAAATTGAGGAAATTTCACGCAAGCAAGGAAGGCACGGAAGAATCAAGGTGTTGGTTTTGAGCGAAAGTTCAATGCCAATGGAGTTGATTGGGAAGAAGATTAATACCCCAAGACAAAGTTTGTTCCTCAACAAAGAAGTATGATCCTACTTCCTTCAAAGGACACAAGCTCAAGATGATCTTCCACCACAAGACCACAAGCAAAAGGCAAGGATAAGCTTCAGAGGAGATTGATGCATTTGAAGAAGCTCCTAAGGCCTTGGTCAAATGGGTTCCCAAGACTACATCAAGTTCTACTTCATCAAATCGACTACAACTCAAGGATTCCCATCAAGATGATGTGGATCGAAGAAGAAGAACTAGAGAGTTCTTTAGGGTGACTTTGCCAATATATTTCACTCATATCATTTTGGCAAGAACAAGTGCAATCACCTTCCACATCTTGCACCAGTTCAAGGAGTCACAAACCCTCTTGTTGGTAAGACAAGGGACAAGGTAACCTAATGCTTTCATAGACATAATCTTGTGTGCATCACTCTATGTCTATGGATATCCTTGTTTGTTCTGAAAGTGCTAGTTATCGACTAGAGGGGGTGAATAAGCGATTTTAGGGAAGTCTTCAAAACACGGATGTTTGAAGACAAACAATAGAAATGACCTAATTGATATGCAGCGGAAGGTAAACTATAACAAGCAAACCATAGTCAAGTATGCAATAGCATTGAAAGTACAAGACTAATAGCGGCTTGGTAGTAAGGATCAAGATGGAAGATAGTGAGAAGCCAATCAACCAAAAGTAGTCAAGCAATGAAGTCAAGCAGGTATGACAAATAGGCAATGACTTCACGAAGACAAACTCTAAGTAAGGTGAGGAGAAGATAGAACCGGTCACTTGTTGAAGACCACGAGTTTGTTGGACCAGTTCGATTCTTGTGACAAGCTGTACATCTGATTAGGAGGCTGAGATTCAACTCGAAGACCGCGTCTTCACCTTATTCCCCTTGAGCTAAGGACACAGTCCTCGCCCAATCACTCTAGTAAGTCTTCAAGGTAGACTTCCGAACCTTCACAGACTGCGTTCACGGCAATCCACAATGACTCTTGGATGCTCGAGCAGCGCCTAACCATTTGGAGGATTCCACAGTCCTCAAGTGTAATAAGTCTTGAGTCACACAGACGAGAAAGACTTGATGATGCCTAACACTCTTTGGCTCAGGTGTTTGGGCTTTGTCCTGCAAGTTTCTCTCTCTCAAAGGCTTCTAGGTGGGTTGCTCTCAAGCGACAAAAGCCGTGCACTAACTCTGAGCAGCCACCAATTTATGGTGTATGGGGTGGGCTATTTATAGCCACTAGGCAACCGACCTGATATGTCGAAATGACCACAGGTCACTAAGGCCGACACGTGTTCAGCGGTCGATTTCAAACACACTGAGCAACTTTACTTGGGCTACAAGCAAAGCTGACTCATCCGACTCTGGATAAGTTTTGCTCTCATTGTCTTATTTCGAAGACATAGGATTTAGGTTGAGCATCACTTGATCATTACGACTATGATCACTTGGACCCCACTTAATGATGCGGTGGTTCCTATGACTCAACAAGAAGAATAGAAAACAACGAAGCGACACAATCTTAGCGTTCCATAGTCTTCACTCAATGTCTTCTCATGTCATAGTCTTCAATGTGAATATCTTCACATACCACCATTGTCGTCAATGTCTTCATACATTTTAGGGGTCATCTCCGGTGGTAAACCGAATCAATGAGGGACACCACCTGCGTTATCTGCAATTCTCACAAGCGCATTAGTCCCTCAACCACATTTGTCGTCAATACTCCAAAACCAACTAGGGTGGCACTAGATGCACTTACAATCTCCCCTTTTGGTGATTGATGACAAAGCTGGTTGAAGATTTTCAACGAGGATAAAATATGTGAAATTGTAAAGGATAGGAATTGTCTTCATAAGTGGCAAAGGCTCCTCCACGAAGATGTGCATATAAGTAGTTTGCTTTTGAAATGCAAATGCACATGGCAGGTTGTACTTGTGGAGACCCTCTTCAACTTATGAAGATAATTCATCATGCATGAAATGATATAACTAAGAGAATGACATGCATAATGAAAAATGGACGTCTGCAGAATGATCTAAGTCGCGGAAGTTATAAATCGCACATGGAGGAATTTATCATCGCACGAGTAAAGCAAATAAGTAGCGAGCGACCATCGAGTTTAAGTGTTACAACTCAAAGAACCAAATGTATCAAAAGCGAGAGTTGTAAACACTAGGCAAAATATTATGCAGCCGCCCTTATGAACCCGCTTGAAGACTATCAAACTCATATGCTTCTCCCCTTTTGTCGATGGGACCAAAAGGTTTGAAGACATAGAGCATCTACTCGTCCTCTTGAGTAGATGATGCAGCGGGGTTGTCGTTGTTGGTTGGCGGTGCGAGCGAACTTGGTGTTGTGTCTATGCGTGCGAAGTAGAGGCGGTGAAGTAGCATCAGTTCATCATCGATCACTCTGGCATTGCGATTACAGCGGAGGAAGAATAGTCGAGTCTTCAAGTGATGGAGTTAAATCGGAGGACTGCATTCCGTGGAGGTGGAGTCAAACTTGAAGCGTTCGGTGAAGCCATCGTCTTGAAGATCTGCTTGACCTTGGCGAGGTCAAACTCTTCCATGATTGCGGCGGTCTCGTGAGTGACAAAAGCATTCTTGGTGGCAAGGTTTGAATCGATTGGCGTCCACCAGAGGCTTTGCATTTGTCGCTTGAGGCAGGGAGTGATGCTTATCTTGTTTACGATGCGGTCGACAAGAAGTTATCGATCATTGAGGACTCGAGGCGCTTAGAGGCCTTTGGCCAGTGTGCTCTCGGTGGCTTCGATCCAGCGCGCTGTGAGGCAGGCGTGTGTTCCCAGCTAGAGGATAGACCACGAGATACGCTTGGACCCCTTCCATGGGTTGAGAGAAGTTGTGGTGATCGCATTACGAAGACAAAGTGGCGTTTTGGCAGGCTCGGGGTATATGGCTTCAGCGACATATCAACCTCGGTAGAAAGATCGGATGATTGCGGCGGAGGGCTGATAGTTGATAGCGAGTGCATCTTGATGGGCGCATGACCCATGGAGCATAAAATTTCAGACCAAGCAGATCAGATCGAGCGCAGCCAATTGTCGGATGAAGAATTCTTGCGTATTGAAGGCTGATGCCATTGAGGATGTAAAGACCAATGTCTTCATTGCTCCTTCAAGTTTTGCGGATGATGAATGCCCTTTGATAGGCCATAGAGTTACTTTGATGATGTGATATATTATGCGAGGCGGATACTCAAGGTCATCAACAAAGAAGTCTGAGGGTATTCAGCGTCATGTTGCGATGGCTTCATCATGCTCAACATCGACTCATGTCGGGTTACGGCTTATGAAATATGCTCTCGGTGCATCGCGGTGGAGTTGACAACCAGTTCAAACAGCTCTCCGGGAGTGGGTAGGCTGTGAGCTCAATGACATCAAGAGCTTTGGCTTCATGATGAACATTTCTGTCATCCACTCGAGAACCCATGTCTTTGTATCTCGTTGTAGCAGCGGATGTGGAGGTCCCATAGAATTGAAGCACAAGTTCTTCATTCGGTGTTCTTTATACATGTGAAGCCGAGCGGACCTGCATCACGAAAGCAATCAAGTGCTTCTTCTAAGCACGGCGGTCCGACAATAAGCCGATGTCGGCGCATATGAGGAAAATCGCCCTTGATCATCTGAACACATGAGTAATAGCTTCATTGCTGATAGCTCGAAGCGGTCGGATGATATCCTTGGCCTTGTGTAGGGGTTCTTTGCTCTGTCAAAGAAGGTGTTGTGGGCTTTGAAGCCATTTGCATTGAAAACTGTAGAGGTGGCGTGCTGGAAACCTTGGCAGTCTTGGCCCGACTTACGGACACGAGGCCTATCGCAATATGATATTCAAGCGAGGACCATAGGCATGAGGCGGAGGGACGAGCAGGCCATCTTCTTGTGATAAGTGACCATAGTTGTATGCTTGCTCAATTGTGTAGGGCCTTGGTGGCGGGCTGGGCGATGGCAACAAGCTGAGGCTTGAGCTGCTTTCGGCCAGATGCTTGGAGGCAGTTGCCTCATTGGCCGAGCACATTTCCTTCATTGGCTTCAAGAGTGTTGGTGCAGGCTCCACATTTGCTTCACCATGACCCGTCATTGGCTTCATTGGTGTTGGAGGTGGCAGCCTCAATGTTTTCAACCTCCACTTGAGGAGTGGAGGGTCGAACAGCTTGCACGTTGATATCGGGAATAACTTCTTCAATTCTGGGGTGTAGGGACACATTCTTCTTCTTCTTGGGTGTCTTGGTGATGCAGCGGATTGTCTTCAGCACTTTGGCTTCGGACTCGGAGACATTCCACAGTTGGAGTGGCCGAGAACACTTGGCGTGCGACAGGTTGGTGATGCACTTCTCCTTACGGAGCAGCTCGAGAGAGAGTACTTGGGCCTTTGACCTTTGCGAAGCTGCGAAATATGGCGGCGCCTTTGGATATGGGGTTATCTGGGCCTCAAAGTCTTCCTCTTCTTCTTGCTATTGTTGGGGAGTGACTTGTTGTTGGGGAGTACTAGGGAGTCTTCTTGTTGCGGGTGATCAGCCCATGAAGCATCTGGCGGTTGGCGTCGGAAGGGCGACCAATCTTGATGAGTTCGTTGTTAAATGCGAGCAGGCGATGATACTACATTGTATTCAATTTGAGGAAGAACTTCATCATCTTCAACATTGTCATGGTGACCAATGTCTTGGCGATGATGGGATCAGCTGCTGGAATCTCTTCAACCGGGAGCCTCTGTGGAAGCGAGGCTCATGAGCAGTCATCTGAAGTTCTTGGGTTGCGGGCGGGGCGAACCACTGAAATGGGTTCAACAACCAAGGGCTCTGTGGGAGCAGCCCGATTCTTCTTGGTCTTAAGCTTCTTCTTGGAGGAGCAGCATCGGAGGCTTGAAAGTTTCCTTTTACGGCCCAGCCTCGGCAGCCCTCGTCTTCTTACATTGAAGCGGTTGGCCGGACCTTTGGCTTGAGCAGTCATGCTGCTTAGGAAGACTATGGGGTTCTTCCTGCCTTGAAGGTGCAGCAGTCGATTGAAGACTTCTTTTCTTTGCAGCCATTCAGGGTCAATGCCGGGGCGGCCAAGAGCCTTGCGCTTCTCATCCTCATTGTAGGCTAGCACACACTTGTCGGCCGGACTCTTCATGCGCTCACGAGAGCCTCTGGCTTCTTGCGCTTCTTGAGAAAGCTTCTTTGAGCTCGTGCAGCATGACCTTGAAGTTTTGACATCTTGCACGCTGAGTGCAGCCATATGCTTCTTGGCTGAGCCTTCTCATAGTCAATCTTATGCTTGATTCAACAATGCGCTGAGCAAGAGCTAGCTCGAAGCAATGGCGCCATTGAAGAGAGGCGAGGCCAATAGGAAGTTGCAGATCTTCAAAGCTGATGTTGGGTGTCAAACCACTCATCAATGAAGTGATGGATGATTGCCACATCAAAGAGGCAAATTGTTGAAGATTTACGCTTCTTCTTTGCTCTTGATAAGTTGCTCAAGAGCATCATCGCAAGATCCTCATCCTTTGGACGGATCAATGTGCTCTTCACGCAGAATGGCAGCGAGTCGATGTCGATTCGGTATTCTTGACACTTTTCTATCTCTTCTCCGTCTTCTTGGAATCTGGGATTGATCTTGGAGGCTGCTGGCTTCGGGGAGGTGCGATGGCGATGCTTCACGTGAAGCTTTTGGAGGAGCAGTGACTTTGAAGCCTTGACTTTCTTTTATACGCAGCTTTGGAGCGGGAGGCGAGGCTGAGGGCTTCATCGAATCAACATCGTCATCGAGTGATCCACTTTGGCACCTTGGACCAAGATGTAAGTGATGAGGCCATCAAGGTTTGAAAGCGGACCGATGACATTGGGTTCGACATCCGTGAGCCGTCGGCCACGGGGAAGCGAGAGGACCAAGGTTGAAGTCTAATCCCAATGACTTCTTGTTTTCCTTGGCGAAGCCTTGCGTGTTGGAAGTTGCGCTTGAAGAGATTATCGTCCGCGACACGAGCAAAGGCGTTGGGTCGGCATTCTCGGTTTGTGGTCCACGGACCATACAAGGATAGAAACCACTGTGCAATAGCTTGACCATGTTCTTGGGTGGAAGGCCTCGAAAAGAATATCACCCCAAGGGCTTGATTGCATTCTTCTCGGCATATTCTGGGTCACGAAATTGTACTTGAACCATTGTTCAGCCCAATATCGTCGAATCCATTGGATTCACGTCTTCTTGATTGTAATTCTCTTGGGATCTGTCTTGTAAAGCTCTGCGAGTCGTCGAGCGAGATCTTTTGAGGTTCCCTCACGGCTGTCGGCCGCCCTTCTGGTGATTTATCTGCAGCCATGAACTTCAAACTGAATGGCTTCACGTTCAAAGGCTTCAAAACTTGCGTTCTTTGGACAAGCGAGGCGGCCGGGAGAGTTAGTTTGATCTTGTAAGAATTCTGCAAGCGAATCACGGACTATGAGAACCAAGGGATTCTCCTACGGACATGTACTGTGTGACATTAGATATGCGAGGAAGGGAAGAGGTTATATGCATTCTCGGAAGATTTTGAAGATAAATCAGTTTGAAGACATTGACCTCATGATGCGAAGACATTCACTAATATCTTTGAGAGTTGGTTCGATTTATGCGAATCCGTGAATAAGTACAAGTGAGGAATCTAACTAGTTGTGAAGCTTAAGTGAATATACTAGGCGGTATGAGATCGAGACAGAATAGATCTAACGTAGTATGGGCAGAAACCAATTTTGGTAAGTAGGATGAATCTTGAAGATCAAAAGATGGTAAAAATAGAGTTATATTTACCACTCGAAGAAGCTGCTAGGCGGGAAGAAGAGGAGGCGGCAGTTCAATCCACGATGCCCTAACTTGGCGACGGAGGACACCTCTGGCGGTGGCGGAGTGGATGATGTTCGCGGCCGGCATGAGGCGGCGTTGGAGAAATCGCGGCAGCTAAGCGCTTCATCACCGGCGTCGTCGAGAGCTAAGCGGTGGCGCTAGGGTTTTGACGAGGTGGGGAGGTGGAAGAAGATTTTCTTTACGCGAGGACATGTATTTATAAGGAGGTGTGCGGCACAGTGCGCAATTCTGTGAGTGCCTGGCGGTTCACATCGAGACGCGTGGCAAGCATGCAACATACTCTGAGTTGTCCCACGTTCCCACGTCCTTGAGTTTGTCGGATGGTCGTTCCGGCTTCTCCGGTTTCAATAGTGAGATGAATCATTTAAAACAGACTTAAAGTTTGTCTACGTGTCTTACTGGCGACAAGGGCCAGAGAAGACATTCAGTTTCAATAGAATGCATATGATTTGGATGAGATAGAGTTTGAGATAGAAAGCATAGAGATTGGGGTCCGATCACATTCACTTAGTTCAAAAGATTCAACTTGGAAGACATAGCTATAAGTGAGTGTTGTGAGAGACAGAACTATATATATATATATATATATATATATATATATATATATATATATATATATATATATATATATATATATATATATATATATATATATATATATATATATATATATAAGCAACCAAATCAACATAGTGAAGAAAATCATGAAGATAGGTTGAAGTTGAAGACAAATCAAATGCGAAGATATTGAGATGTAGCATGAGGTGAAACTCTTCAAGCAGAGAGAAATTTGGTGGTGGCATTACCCACCGTATAGGAAGTATTAGACCCGGACACGGTGCACAATTATATTGGCGCTCCAAAGTCAAATTCACGTTAATGTATTCACTTTTCGAGAATGTAAGTCTTCATTGATTGAAGATATCGTTACCGTGTGTTGCACATCTAAGTCATCTACATGCGTAAGTGTTAGGATGTGTGCTTGATCACGAGGACATTCGAGGATTCCAAGATATTTAGCTCACCGTAACTTGCAAAACCTTTTCTCATCCAAGGGCTTTGTGAAGATATCGCGAGTTTCTCTTGGTGTTGGCGTGAATGATGTCAATATCTTTCTTCATGACATGATCCACGAGAAAATGATGGCAATTTCAATGTGCTTTGTCTTGAGTCTTGGACTGGATTGTTGGCAATCTTGATGGCGCTTTCGTTGTCATGAAGAGAATTACTTGTGTCAGATTGATGCCATAGTCCTTGAGAGTTTGCTTCATCCATAGAATTTGAGCACGACAAGATCCGGCACAATGTATTGATTCAGCAGGTTGAGAGTGATACAGTTACGCTTCTTTGAAGACCAACGGGCAGTGATCGTCGAAAGTGACATGTGCTGATGTAGACTTGCGATCCACCTTGTCACCAGCATAATCAGCATCCGAAAATCCAACCAAATCAAATTTTGAGCCCTTTGGATACCATAATCCAGTGTTGGGGTATGAGCCAAATATCGAAGAATTAAACTTCACAGCTAAGTGATCGATTCCTTTAGTGCCGCTTGGAATCGAGCACACATGCAAACACTAAGCATAATATCTGGCCTAGATGCACATAGGTAAAGTAAGGAACCAATCATGGGCGGTATACCTTTTGATCGAACTCTTTACCATTGTCGTCGGGACCCGGATGGTGTTTGGCTGGCATTGGCGTCGTGTATCCTTTGCACTCTTGCATTCCAAACTTCTTGAGACAATCTTGGAGGTATTTTCTTGAGATATAAAGATGCCATTCCTTTCTTGTGAATTTGAAGACCAAGGAAGAACTTGAGCTCTCCATCATGGACATCGATATTGTTCTTGCATCATGTATCCAAATTCATCACTATACTTACGGTTGGTGCAGCCAAAGATAATGTCATCCACATATATTTGGCATACAAACAGTTCACCATCATATGTCTTCGTGAAGAGTGTGGGATCAAGGGATCAGGTTTGAAGCCTTTGCTCTTGAAGTCTTGATCAATATCATACGGTAGCGAGGAGCTTGTTTGAGGCCATCGATGCTTTATTTAGCTTGTACACCATATCGGGATGTTTTGGATCTTCAAAGCCGGGGGTTGGCGACATATACTTCTTCTTCAATCTTGCCGTTGAAATGCACTCTTCACATCCATTTGATAGATCAAGATGTTGTGGTGGTTAGCATAGGTTAGTAGTATGTGAATAGCTTCAAGCCTAGCTCGA
This sequence comes from Aegilops longissima, assembly GCA_021605205.1. Taxonomy (NCBI): domain Eukaryota; kingdom Viridiplantae; phylum Streptophyta; class Magnoliopsida; order Poales; family Poaceae; genus Aegilops; species Aegilops longissima. The sequence continues at coordinate 29,701 of JAHIAM010000440.1, forward strand.
GGGCAAATGTTTCATCGAAGTCAATTCCTTCAACTTGAGTATATCCTTGAGCCACAAGGCGTGCTTTGTTTACGGCGACTTGACCATGCTCATCTTGCTTGTTTTGATATATCCATTTGGTGCCAATAATGTTATGCTTGCGAGGTCGAGGCGCTTGACAAGTTCCCAAACATTGTTTAGTTTGAGCAGTTGAAGTTCTTCTTTCATAGCTTGAATCCATTACGGTTCCATAAAGGCTTGACAACTTTCTTGGGTTACGATATTGACACAAATGAAAAGTGCCCTGAGAAAGTTGCTCTTGGCGATAAGCGGACGGGTGCATTGATGCTATCAATTATCTTCTCAATATGTACTTCATTTGCCTTTCGAGGATGAACTGGGCGAAGACTTTGCTCTTCTTGATCATTGTCATTATTGGGAGGATTGTCTTGAGTGAGCATTGTCTTGAGTTGGTTAGGTGCGAAATGATAAGTTCCTCTTGGGCTGTGCTTGAAGGCATAATTTCACGGTTCCCATTAGCTTGATAGATTATTTGGGTGGAGCTTCGTCTAGTGTGCTTGGCAGGAACTCTCTTTGTGAACCATTTGTTTCATCAAATCGCACGTCCACCGTTTGACGATTTTGTAGAGATAAAGGTTGAAGACTTTGTAGGAGTCACGAGTCCTTTCCGTAAGAGCATGAAGCCTTCGTGAGCTCTGGGTTCAAATTTTGACTTGTGATGGGGATCCTTGATCCAGCACTTAGCCCCAAATACTCGAAGTAGGCGACATTTGGCTTCTTGCGATGGGAGCTCATAGGATGTTTTGTTCGAAGCTTATGGATGTAAACACGGTTGATGGCGTGACATGCTTTGTATCAATAGCCCGGGCGAGAACTTTCTTGGTGTCTTGTACTCGTCGAGCATTGTTAGAGCCATCTCAATGAGGTTACTGTTCTTGCGCTCCACGATGCCATTTTCTTGATGTGTGTATGGGCGAGAGAACTCATGAGTGATTCCATAGTATCGAGATAAAGATCAAGTCCGGTGTTCTTGAATTCAGTGCCGTTATAAACTTACGATATGCTTGATCTTGGCGCCATAATTGTTCATTGCTCGATTAGCGAAGCGTCTGAAGACATCTTGTAGCGACCAGACCGAATGGATCAAGTCTCGTGCTCGAGTGTCATCCTGGATCGATGTCTTGACACCACCGAGTGCTTGAAGGATTTATAGCGAGTAGCAATCACACACTCATTACATCGTTGTCCACAAGGGAACTGAATACAATAATATGGCTTAAGGCCATCTAATAATAACAATGAAGCTTGGAAGATAAGCGAGTCCATCAACTCCAGCGGCATCTTGAGTATAGAACCACGACCTAACACCTTACTAAATAAATGCGAAAAGTGCATAGCGTGAAAAGTTGCAGCCAACAAGTCGACACATGGAATATCTTGGCAATGTAACACATAAAAGCAATGAATGAATAAGCCTATACTACATGCATATATGGCTGGTGGTAAGGCTCTCTGATTTACATTGCATAAAGCTGATTTTCCCTACATCAAAGGAATAATTTTATTTAACTATCATGGTGGTTGTTAAACATTGAGAATGTTTGACAGCATCCTCAATCCCAATTAAAAAAAAATACTCATCAAAACCCAATAACTTTTATTTAGAAGTAACATGTTGAGATTCACATGATAATCAAATACGGATACTCAAATTGTCCATAACAGGGGACACGGCTAATCATGATTAGTTTATTACACTCTGCGAGAGGTTTGCACTTTTCCCACAAGACTCGATCGCCTCCGCTTGGTTCTCGCTTTACATGGTGTTTGAAAGCGGATGGCCGAGACATAGTCTTCGAAGCGCTAGCACCTTACATGTGGGTAGGCCGTACCAACCTACATCCCCTACATCAGCTAGCCTACCGTGAGTTCGCACAACTTACTCAACTCTTGAGCCCATAATGGCTTGTGGCTGCTACGAAAGTTTCTAGTTTGAATAATCTCATGATCCCTTTGGGCACTGGGTGGCGGTCAGAAGAAATCGGGCAAATCTTGTCTACCGGGTGCCTTGTGAGGCAAGTCTGGAATAGCCAGTGCCTCAATCCACCCAGGATGTGTGTTTAAGTTGCCACCTTAGATAAACCATTAATTTAACAATCTCACATCATCATGGATATCACTCACCCAATCCACATCTACTAGCATAGCATGGCATAATAAGCAAGCGTAGAAGTAACTCCCAAAGTTTCATAAGTAAAGCAGGTAATGGTACTACCTCAATCTACTTCCCAATCCCACAATTTAATTAGATCCTAACCATGCAAGTGTTTGAGGATTGATCTAATGCATAAAAAGCTGGGTAGTAGAAAAGATATGATCAAGTGTTACTTGCCTTTAGCGATGATCCATGAGTCCTAGAGATTGAAGTAACAAGCGGCGCACTCAGGGTGATCTAGCGAGACAAACAACAAGCATACAATAAGTACTCATCTAATGCGGGAAATCTCGAATAAAAGATCTAACGAGAAAGTTCAACTTAAGAACCCTGGTTGCAAAAGAATCAAATCAAAACAACTCCGAAAGTCGAAACTTCGAGAAAGCGTCTCGGTTTAGCAATCTGAAATTAGGTCAAAATTTCACAGTGGCAAAACTCTGTGAAAGTAGGATAATCGGAGCAGCGGTTTCGATCTGAAACTCGGTAGCTTGAATCACTGATTCCGATAAGCGGCGAGAAATAAAACAGTTTTAAAAATCAGATCTGAAATCAAATCGAGAAAATAATGGATTAATTCCGATTAAAAGAAAAACGACGAGCGAGTTAAAAAGCGAGCGTTAGATTAACGAGCGAATCTAACGACACGCGTTCATTGAAGCGAGCGGTTGGTGAGCGTCCGTTAAATAAGAAAACCAAAAAAATAAAACCAATCTAGGTTTTCTAAAAAACCAACATTTTTTAAAAAACCGGGGCGGTTCGAGGATAAACCCGAATCGAGGTTGTAAGTGGCCCGGCTACCTCCAGCGATCGCTTGTGAGTCAGCGAAGTGGCCGAGGCTCGGCGGGGTTGTCGAGGCGTCGACAGTCCTGGCGGCGTCGTCCGCAGTAATCCGCGGCGTCGTCCTGGCCGTGGCAATGGCAGCCAGAGCCAGCGTTGAGCGTGAGGTGAGTGATCGCTCGTGAGCTTAGGGGTGAAGAGAGGGGGTATTTAAGAGGCGGCGGTTCCTTGGGAGGGGGCAAGGGGCCTTGGTCAGGCGGGACTCGAGGCGTGAGTGCCGTCTTGTGTGAGACACCTTGTGGAGCCAGGGGAGGAGAGGAGGAGGAGGTGGGCAGGGGCTGGCAGCTGGGCACTGGCTGGCTTGGGCAGTGGCCTCAGTCGGTCAGTATTGTATTTTTTTAAAATAAAAATTAAACCAAAACAAATAAAAAATACCAAGCGAACTCAGTTTAAATAAAACAAATTTTCCCGACTCCTAAAATGAGTCGAACAAAATGAACTTTAAAAACAACAAACATCGTAAAATTTTTAAAATGCTCATTTTGCCTAAGCAAAATAAATCTTCCAAAACCAATTTTGGTTTATTTATAATATCTTCATTTTCCTAATTGTTTGGGAAAGTCATATTATTCCCTCTCAAGATTTTTTATAGGAAAAACTTTATGAAGATAATTTAAATAATCCAATGATCCCATTTTCAAAATTTGAGAGACCCCAAATATGAAAATTATGAAACTTCCAACTCTCTCCAGGGTCCTTGAGTTGCGTGAAATTTCTAGGATCGAAAAAATCGCGAAAATATGATATGCATGATGACCTAATGTATAACATTCCAAATTGAAAATTTGGGATGTTACAAACCTACTATAAGATGAATCTAGCCCTCGAGATTCGGGTTAACTAGAAAATAGGTGAGGTGGTCCTTAAGCAAAACTTCCTCTCTTTCCGGTGGCTTCATCCTCGGTGTGGTGGTTCCTTGAACTTTGCAAAACTTGATAACCTTGCTGCGAGTAACTCTGCTTTGGCATAATCGAGAATCTTAAGCGGCCTTTCCTCATATGTCAAGTCATCCTTCAACTGAATTGCCTCCGGTGTACTTTGTGTCTCTTAGCGGTACCTCTGCTATCTCGGGGTGACATTTCTTCAAGCTGAGAAACATGGAATACATCATGAACTCTGGCAGTCCTTACAGTAATTCCAACTTATCGCAACTTCTCCCATGCGTTGCAAAATCTTATATGGTCCAACGAAGCAGGTGCTAACTTTCCTTTAACTCCAAGCGCTTCCTCCTCGAGCGGGGATACTCTGAGATATACTCTGTCTCCAACTTCATACTCAATTGCTGCGCTTTGAATCGGCATAGCTCTTACATGCAGACTGGGCTACCTTGAGTCATCTCGAATCAACAACTTTTCATTAGGACTCCTTAATCAAATCTGGTCCAAACAATGGCGATCTCATTTTAGTCCCATGACAATGGTGTCCTGCACCTTCTTCCATACAAAGCCTCGAAAGGTGCCATCTTTAAGCTGGTTTGGTAGCTGTTGTTGTAGGAAAATTCGGCATCTGACAAATTATCGTCCCAACTAGATCCATAATCTAGTGCACAAGCTCTCGACATGTCCTCCAAAATCTGATTGACTCTCTCGGTCGGTCCATCGATGCAATGGGTGGAAAAGCATCTTGAATTCAATCGGGTTCCCAATGTTTCGTACAAGCTGGTTCCAAAATTTTGAGGTAAGCTGGGTTCCTCATGCGATACAATGCTCCTCGGAACTCCGTGTAAGCACACAATTCTGGTCATGTATATCTTTGCCAACTTAGCCTTGCTATAGGTAGTCTTGGTTGGAATGAAATGAGCTACCTTGGTCAAGCGATTGAACTATGACCCAAATCGAGTCATATCTGGCGGGTCTTTGGCAAACCTATGATGAAATCCATGCCTAGTTTATCCCACTTCCATTCGGGTATCGGCAATGGTTGTAACAATCCTGGCCACCGATGTTCCGCCTTTACTTTCGACATAAATCATAAACTGCTACATACTCGCAATATCCTTCTTCATTCGGTCCACCGAAAATATTCTTCAAATCCAAATACATCTTGGTATTTCCTGGGTGAATCGAATAGGGTGAATCATGGGCTTCTTGCAAAATCAACTTCACGATCTACGGGTCATTGGGCACATAAACACGGTCTTCAAACCATAGGGTATCGTGCTCATCCTCCACGAAATCCTTTAGCTTTTCCTTTGCTCATTTTCTCCTTTATAGCGGCAACTTCCTTATCGCCTTTTGGGCTTCTCGATTTTGTCCATCGATTATTTGAATCTCCAATGCTGCTACATAGCCTCTGGAACTATTTCCAAACATAGCTCTCGAAGGTCCTCGGCTAACTCATTGGGTATTCCTCCCATCATTAGGGCATTGGCGTGGCTCTTACGGCTCAATAAATGCTGCTATGACATTAGCCTTTCCGGGGTGATAATGTAATCTCATATCATAATCCTTGATTAGCTCTAACCATCTCCTCATGCGAGATTCAACTCATACGTGTGAAGATGTACTTCAAACTCTTGTGATCGTATATACTTCACAATGATTTCCAATGAGAAAATGTCTCACGTCTTCAAGGCATGCTGTGGCTGCTAACTCTAGATCATGGTGGCATAATTCAACTCATGGGGCTTAAGTTGTAAGTGAAGCATCTGAAACAACTCTTCCTTCTGCATAAGCCTTTGCTCCAAGTCCTCGGCGTGAGCGTGTAATACACCTCATAATCCTTGATACGATCGGCAATATCAAAGCTGGTGAGGTAACCAATCTTTTCTTCAACTCACGAAAACTTGCCTCCAGTCCTCGGTCCATATGAATTTGTTTTCCTTCTTCAACATTTCATCATAGGCTTTGCAATCCTTGAAAGTTCTCAATGAATCTTGGTAGTATCCTGCGAGTCCAAGAAACTCGAATCTCTCAAGCTGTCGTTGGTGCTTCCCACTTGATTCTGGTCTCAACTTTTGTGGGGTCATTGCTATTCCTTCTCCGGATATAACATGTCAGAAATCCAACTTCCTTTAACCAAAACTCACATTTGCTGAACTTGGCATACAAGCTGGTGTTCCCTCGGTTTCTCCAAAACCAATCATAAATGTTCCTTGTGTTCCTCTTCATTCTTGAGAAAATCAAAATGTCATCGATGAACACCACGACGAACTTGTCCAAAAATTCCATAAACACTTTGTTCATCGGGTTCATAAAATAGGCTGGTGCGTTAGTCGGTCAAATGACATAACGGTATACTCATCTGATCCATATCTCGTGGTAAATGCTGTCTTGGGTATGTCTTGCTCCGAATCTTCAATGATGGTACCACGATGCAAATCGATCTTGGAAAACACTTTGGCTCCTTGCAGCGATCAAGCAGATCATTTCATAGGTAGTGGGTACTTGTTCTTGATTGTTACTTCATTCAATCCACGGTAATCAACAACCATCCTCAACGATCCATCCTTCTTCTCCACTAACAATCGGGTGATCCCCAAGGTGAAGAACTTGGCGAATAAAACCTTTATCCAATAGTTCCTTAATCGCTTCTTAATTTCTGCCAAATCCTTTGCGGGCATCACATGCGAGTCAACCCGATATCGGGCCTGTTCACGGCAACAGCTCGATCAAAACTTCGATGTCTCTATCCGGCATTCACAGCAACTCTTAGGAAATACATCGAGGATAATCCTTCACCGCTGGTACTTCTTCTGTACCACTCCCGATAAACAAATAACTTGTGCTCTCCTCGGCTCGTCTGTGACACATATAATCCTTCTTCCTTACGGTGTGGTGAGCAAAATTGACCTTGCGGTACAATCTATGTTTCCTCCGTACTTTGATAACCAATCCATACCTAATATCACATCAATCCTTGGGATTCCGAACTATTAGATGCGAGGGAAAACATAGTGTCCAATCCTTAGTGGCGGTCGATCACACCATTTACTAGCCATGTACTCTGCTCGGGTGAGGTTACTAGCATGGGTGACCTAAGGGCTTGGGTTGGTAACTTGTACTTATCCACAAATCCCTTGATATGTATGAATCACGATGCACAGTATCAAAAAGAACAAGCTGCGATAAATGACTTAACCAAAAACTTACCGATTCTTGCATCGGTGATCTTCAACCTCCTCCACATCAATGTGGTTCACTTGTCCCCTGTTGAAAGGGTTGGGCTTCTTTCGAGCTTCCATTGCCATTTCCATTACGGCCTACGGACAGCCATTTGCATAATGCCGAGTCTTGCGGCACTTAAAGCAAGTAATGTGACTCGGGTCTACCTTGGATGGTGTAGGCGGGTTGGTGCGGTTCATCAGTTGCTTCCTCCATTCCGTTCCCATTCTTGGTGCCATTATGGTTGTCTGAATTACCTCCTCCATGGGTATCTTTGAAACTGAATTCTGATTTAGGGGTATATGAGAGGCCTGCTGGGATCGAGTTATACTTCCCTTGTCCATACTTCGCTTGCAGTTCTCAATTCTTTGCTGCTTTCCTTCAATCATGATAGCTCGGTATACTAACTCCTGGTAGTTGTTGAAACTTGCTACCATCAACGGCATCTGAACTCATCATTCAGTCCTTCTAGAAACTTCTCTGTTTAGCTGCATCTAGCAGCGTCATACAGGGCATAACGTGCTAATTTGCTAAAGTCATCCACGTATTATTGTGATCCTTCCTCCTTGGCGTAAGTTGCGAAACTCACGCTTCTTCATAGCCATGGCTCCTGCTGAAACATGGGCTGTCTGAAAAGCTTCTTTGGCTGGTCCCATGTGGCGGTGTCTCGGGATAAGTGGCTGTGAAATTCTCCCACCATCTTTCTGCGGGTCCTTGGTGATGTGCTGCAAACTTTACTCTTTCACCATCATGCATCTGCGTGGTCAGCTCCTTCCTATCTTGCGGAGCAGGTCATACTGCTACAATTGGCTCGGTGCTCTTTGGAATACACGGCGGGTTCGGTCTAAGAAGCGAGTCGGATGATCCATGGTGGTGGTGGTGGTGGTGGGTTGTTGTTGTTGTTGTTGTTACGCACCAATGTTTGAATCGAGGTGATACATTCTTTGGATCAATTGGGTGATCTCTGGCGGAAAAGCGAATCCGAGTCGGCGTCTGGAGGCATCTGAAGGGTTTAGAAGAGAAGAAATGTAGAATAGAATGAGGTCTAAGGAATCACTACCCAAATGCACATGAGCAAATGCACACAAAATCACTTCATTCAATCAAACAAGGGTTACAACGATCTAACTATCGCAAAGTCGTGTACTATAATGTTTACATGGAGGAATACTACTAATATGTGGGGACTTCTACTAATTTGAACGGTGGAAGACTCCATGATGTGCTCCAACCGTCTTCAAAATCGGGTTCACTTGGATCCGAATCGTGTAAATCGATGTTGATGTAGTCGATTGGGTGTTCGACATATTGGTCTTCATTCTGGCGCCAACTTCTTCTTGAGTTCTTGATCTACGTACTTAAGATCGTTATTGTGTCTTGCGAGCTACGATCTCGTCCATGTAGTCTTTGCGTGTAGTCTTTAGTTCTTCTTCAATTCGATGATCCTTTCCTTTGTCTACGCAACTCCAACATGTCATTGCACATTTGATTCTCTGGCGTCGAATGTGTTGATTTAACTCTGGATGAAAGCTGCAATGGACCTATCCTTCTTGGTGTTGGCGACGTCCCGGTTGTCATCTCGGCGTCCGCAAATCTGGTAGATGGTGTCCTTGAGGTCTTCTTGATAAGCTTCTCAATCGTCCCATAGTGATGTGAGCTGCCATGCTCTTTCCAGGACTCAAGTGGGTGCCTTGAAAACACTATCTATAGGCTTGGTGATTGGGCGAATGTCCTTCTGGAGCGTGAGCATGAATCTTCAGTAGCTCCTCTTGAGCGAGTGGCGTTGAAAGTGCGGTGAAGCTTGGTAATCAATGTTCGGTGCTTAGTAACTTCCTTCAAGTGAAATCCAAAAGGTGTGCCTTCATCGGTTGGGTGTACTTGATCTTAGCGTCGTCATCCTAAAGAGTAGAAAAGATGAGGAGTTAGAAAATGGGAAGAGAGAGTGATCTATGGCTTTAACTTAGTGGTGCGTGTCCTACGATCGGTGTGCTCGATACCATTCTCTGTGGCGACCGGACCGAATGGATCAAGTCTACGTGCTCGGTGTCATCCTGGATCGATAATCTGACACCACGATTACTTGAAGGATTTATAGCGAGTAGCAATCACACACTCATTACATCGTTGTCCACAAAGGAACTGAATACAATAATATGGCTTAAGGCCATCTAATAATAACAATGAAGCTTGGAAGATAAGCGAGGTCCATCAACTCCATGGCATCGAGTATAGAACCACGACCTAACACCTTACTAAGTAAATGCGAAAAGTGCATAGCGTGAAAAGTTGCAGCCAACAATTGAGCACATGGAATATCTTGGCAATGTAACACATAAGAGCAATGAATGAATAAGCCTATACTACATGCATATATGGCTGGTGGTAAGGCTCTCTGATTACATTGCATAAAGCTGATTTTCCCTACATCAAAGGAATAATTTTATTTAACTATCATGGTGGTTGTTAAACATTGAGAATGTTTGACATCCTCAATCCCAATTAAAAAAAATACTCATCAAAACCCAATAACTTTTATTTAGAAGTAACATGTTGAGATTCACATGATAATCAAATACGGATACTCAAATTGTCCATAACAGGGACACGGCTAATCATGATTAGTTTATTACACTCTGCGAGGTTTGCACACTTTTCCCCACAAGACTCGGTGCGCCTCCGCTTGGTTCTCGCACTACATGGTGTTTGAGAAGCGGATGGCCGAGACATAGTCTTCGAAGCGCTAGCACCTTACATGTGGGTAGACGTGCCAACCTACATCCCCTACATCAGCTAGCCTACCGTAAGAGTTCGCACAACTTACTCAACTCATGAGCCCATAATGGCTTGTGGCTGCACAAAGTTCTAGTTTGAATAATCTCATGATCCCTTAGGCACAGGTGGCGGTCAGAAGAAATCTGAGCAAATCTGTCTACCAGTGCCTTGGCGAGACAAGTCTGGAATAGCAGTGCCTCAATCCACCAGATGTGTGTTTAAGTTGCCACCTTAGATAAACCATTAATTTAACAATCTCACATCATCATGGATATCACTCACCCAATCCGTCTACTAGCATAGCATGGCATAATAAGCAAGCGTAGAAGTAACTCCCAAAGTTTCATAAGTAAAAGCAGGTAATAGGTACTACCTCAATCTACTTCCCAATCCCACAATTTAATTAGATCCTAACCATGCAAGTGTTTGAGGATTGATCTAATGCATAAAACTGGGTAGTAGAAAAGATATGATCAAGTGTTACTTGCCTAGCGATGATCCATGAGTCCTAGAGATTGAAGTAACAAGCGGCGCACTCGGGTGATCTAGCAGACAAACAACAAGCATACAATAAGTACTCATCTAATGCGAAATCTCGAATAAAAGATCTAACGGAAAGTTCAACTTAAGAACCCTGGTTGCAAAAGAATCAAATCAAAACAACTCGAAAGTCGAAACTTCGAGAAGGCGTCTCGGTTTAGCAATCTGAAATTAGGTCAAAATTTCACAGTGGCAAAACTCTGTGAAAGTAGGATAATCGAGGCGGCGGTTTCGTCTGAAACTCAGCGCTTGAATCACTGATTCCGATAAGCGGCGAGAAATAAAACAGTTTTAAAATCAGATCTGAAATCAAATCGAAAATAATGGATTAATTCCGATTAAAAGAAAAGCGGCGAGCGAGTTAAAAGCGAGCGTTAGTTAACGAGAGCGAATCTAACGTTCGCGTTCATTGAAATGAGCAGTTCGGTGAGCGTCCGTTAAATAAGAAAACGAAAAAATAAAACCAATCTAGGTTTTTAAAAAACCAACATATATTTTTTTAAAAAAACCGGCGATTCGAGGATAAACCGAATCGGGCGGCAGGCGAGCGGCTACCTCCGTGATCGCCTTGGAGTCCGTGGAGGCCCGTGAGGCTCAGCGGGGTTCGGCGTCGAGGCGTGAGTCCACCAGTGGCGTCGTCCGTGTTGAGCTCGGCGTCGAGCGGGGAGTGAGGTGGTGATCGGCTCGTGAGGCTTAGGGGTGAAGAGAGGGCAGGGGGTATTTAAGAGGCGGCGGTTCCTTGGGAGGGCAAGGGGGCCTTGGGTCAGGCGGGACTCGTGCTGGCAGTGGGCCGTCTTGTGTGAGGGCACAGCCATGGTGGCAGGCGGGAGGGAGAAGAGGGGAGGTGGGCAGGAGGCCTGGGCTGGGCTGGCAGCCAAGGCTTAAATGTGGGCCTCAGTCAGTAGCGTGTATTTTTTAAATAAAAATTAAACCAAAACAAAAAAAAATACCAAAGCGAACTTCAGTTTAAATAAAACAAATTTTCCCGACTCCTAAAATGAGTCGAACAAAATGAACTTTAAAAACAGCAAACATCGTAAATTTTTTAAAATGCTCATTTTGCCTAAGCAAAATAAATCTTCCAAAACCAATTTTGGTTTATTTATAATATCTTCATTTTTCTAATTGTTTGGGAAAGTCATATTATTCCCTCTCAAGATTTTTTATAGGAAAAACTTTATGAAGATAATTT
>JAHIAM010000441.1:0-21190 GCA_021605205.1 Aegilops longissima
GTTGAGCGATTCTCCTCCATCTTTTAGCTATAGAACTTGTTGGAGACTTCATATCTCTCAACTCGGGTATTTGCTTGAAATATTAACTTCAATTCTGGAACATCTCATATGGTCCATGACGTTCAAAACGTCTTTGAAGTCCCGATTCTAAGCCGTTAAGTATGGTGCACTAAACTATCAAGTAGTCATCATATTGAGCTAGCCAAACGTTCATAACGTCGCATTTGCTCCTGCAATAGGTCTGTCACCTAGCGGTGCATTAAGGACATAATTCTTCTTTGCAGCAATGAGGATAAACCTCAGATCACGGATCCAATCCGCATCATTGCTACTAACATTTTTCAATACAATTTTCTCTAGGAACACATATAAAAACATAGGGAAGCAACAACGCGAGCTATTGATCTACAACATAATTTGCAAAATACTACCAGGACTAAGTTCATGATAAATTAAAGTTCAATTAATCATATTACTTAAGAACTCCCACTTAGATAGACATCTATCTAGTCATCTAAGTGATCACGTGATCCAAATTAACTAAACCATGTCCGATCATCACGTGAGATGGAGTAGTTTCAATGGTGAACATCACTATGTTGATCATATCTACTATATGATTCACGCTCGACCTTTCGGTCTCCGTGTTCCGAGGCCATATCTGTTATATGCTAGGCTCGTCAAGTTTAACCTGAGTATTCCGTGTGCGCAACTGTTTTGCACCCGTTGTAGATGGACGTAGAACTTATCACACCCGATCATCACGTGGTGTCCGGTACTACTGAACTTTGGCAGCGGTGCATACTCGAGGAGAACACGTCTTGATAATTTTAGTGAGAGATCATCTTATAATGCTACCGTCAATCTAAGCAAGATAAGATGCATAAAGGATAAACATCACATGCAATCAATATAAGTGATATGATATGGTCATCATCATCTTGTGCTTGTGATCTCCATCGCTGAAGCATCGTCATGATCACCATCGTCACCGTAGCGACACCTTGATCTCCATTGTAGCATCGTTGTCGTCTCGCCAACTATTGCTTCTCGACTATCGCTACTACTTAGTGATAAAGTAAAGCAATTACATGGCGTTGCATTTCATACAATAAAGCGACAACCATATGGCTCTCGCCATTGCGATAACTCGGTTACAAAACATGATCATCTCATACAATAAAATATAGCATCACGTCTTGACCATATCACATCACAACATGCCCTGCAAAAACAAGTTAGGCGTCCTCTACTTTGTTGTTGCAAGTTTTACGTGGCTGCTACGGGCTGAGCAAGAACCGTTCTTACCTACGCATCAAAACCACAACGATATTCGTCAAATAGACTCGTTTTAACCTTCTCAAGGACCGGGCGTAGTCATACTCGGTTCAACTAAAGTGAGAGAGACAGACACCGCGGTCACCTTTAAGCAACGAGTGCTCGAGCGGTGAAACCAGTCTCGCGTAAGCGCACGCGTAATGTCGGTCGGGCCGCTTCATCTCACAATACCGCTGAACCAAAGTACGACATGCTGGTAGGCGGTATGACTTGTATCGCCCACAACTCACTTGTGTTCTACTCGTGCACATGACATCAACGCATAAAACCAGGCTCGGATGCCTTTGTTGGGTAACGAGTAATTTCAAAAATTTCCTACGATCACGCAAGACCATGGTGATGGCATAGCAACGAGAGGGAGAGTGTCCGCCCACGTACCCTCGTGAGACCGAAAGCGAAGCGTTATAACAACGCTGTTGATGTAGTCGACGTCTCCACGATCCGACCGATCCAAGCACCGAACGACGGCACCTCCGAGTTACGCACACGTTCAGCTCGATGACGATCCCGGACTCGATCCAGCAAAGTGTCGGGATGAGTTCCACAAGACGACGGCGTGGTGGCGATGTTGATGCTCCACCGACGCAGGGCTTCGCCTAAGCTCATGACGATATGACTTCTCCGCGCAGGCTTCGCCTAAGCTCCACGACGATATGACCGAAGTGGAATATGGTGGAAGGGGCACCAGACACGGCTAAGGCAAGATCCGTAGATCAACTTGTGTGTCATGGGGTGCCCCTGCCCCGTATATAAAGGAGGCAAGGGGAGGTGGCCGGCCCAAGGGGCGCGCAATTAAGGAGGAGTCCTACTCCCACCGGAGTAGGACTCCCCTCTTCCTAGTTGGACTAGGACTTGGGGAAGGGAAGAGAGAAGGGTGCGCCCCTCCCTAGTCCAATTCGGACTAGGCCATGGGGGGCGCGGCCTGCCCTAGGCAGCCCTCTCTCTTTCCGCAGGCCCAATAAGGCCCAATACTTCTCCCGGCGAATTCCGTAACTCTCCGGTACTCGAAAAATACCGAATCATTCGAACCTTTCCGAACTCGAATATAGTCGTCCAATATATCGATCTTTACGTCTCGACCATTTCGAGACTCCTCGTCATGTCTCCGATCTCATCCGGGACTCCGAACTCCTTCGGTACATCAAAACTCATAAACTCATAATATAAGCATCGCATCGAAACCTTAAGCGTGCGGACCCTACGGGTTCGAGAACTATGTAGACATGACCTAGAACTATTCTCGGTCAATAACCAATAGCGGAACCTGGATGCCCATATTGGCTCCTACATATTCTACGAAGATCTTTATCGGTCAAACCGCATAACAACATACTTTGTTCCCTTTGTCATCGGTATGTTACTTGCCCGAGATTCGATCGTCGGTATCCAATACCTAGTTCAATCTCGTTATCGACAAGTCTCTTTACTCGTTCGTAATACATCATCTCATAACTAACTCATTAGTTATAATGCTTGCAAGGCTTAGGTGATGAGTATTACCGAGAAGGCCCAGAGATACCTCTCAGACAATCGGAGTGACAATACCTAATCTCAAATCGCCAACCCAACATGTACCTTTGGAGACACCTGTAGTACTCCTTTATAATCACCCATTCACGTTGTGACGTTTGGTAGTACCAAAGTGTTCCTCCGTAAGCGGAGTTGCATAATCTCATAGTTACAGAACATGTATAAGTCATGAAGAAAGCAATAGCAACATACTAAGCGATCATGTGCTAGGCTAACGGAATGGGTCATGTCAATCACATCATTCTCCTAATGATGTGATCCCGTTAATCAAATGACAACTCATGTCTATGGCTAGGAAACTTAACCATCTTTGATTCAACGAGCTAGTCAAGTAGAGGCATACTAGTGACACTATGTTTGTCTATGTATTCACACATGTATTATGTTTCCGGTTAATACAATTCTAGCATGAATAATAAACATTTATCATGAAATAAGGAAATAAATAATAACTTTATTATTGCCTCTAGGGCATATTTCCTTCACCATCGACCTCAACGCCACCCCGGTGGTCAGTGGCTCGTCATTCGGCGGCACGAGGAAACGCGCGCGACAGACGCCGGCCGGCAGGCTCCCGGACGCCCGTAACCTGTTCGAGGAAATGCCGTCCGCCGTCGACGAGGACTACATGCAAAACCTCATCTTGAGGTGGTGCGCGGGCGGCTAGCTACGATCCCGGCGAGACACAAAGCCGGGGCGGCGGGCGTTTCACGCCGCCGCCGGCTATGATCCCGATCAGCGGCCTTCATGCGTGATCAGGTCGGCATCGACTGGGCGGCTTCCCCTCGACCACGAGTTCTGGAGGACCATGGGCTAGAGGAAGAGGACGAAATGCGACATCGAAGTGGAGCCTTTGTTCGAGGACGAGCTCGCCAACCAAACCGCCGGTCCTAAGCCAAGCGCAAAGCAAGCGCCATAGGCGTATACCGCCGAGGACAAGCTTCTTTGCGAGTGTTGGCGATACATTGGACAAGACCCAAAGACGGGCGCCGAGCAAAAGCATTCGCCCTTTTGGACTCGTGTGCACCGCGAGTTTCATGAGCGCAAGAAGTTTCCACCTTACCAATTTGTGAGCACGCGCGGGTGGGTCTTCATTTCCAAGCGTTGGAGGGTGATCCAACAAGAGTGCAACAAGTTTTGCGCCACCCTTGGGAGCGTCAAGGCCCGCCCCGTGAGCGGCATCGGCATGCAAGACATGGTATGATAGCAAGCAAGCCGCCCTCTTTTGTGACATCAAGATCATCCTTTTACGTCTTCATTTGCTATCACTTGCCCATATGCTTGCATGGAAACATTTTATAGGCATTTCAAGCTTTGGAGGCATTCAAGGTTCAACACAATGGCAAGTGCTTCAACCTCTCCCATTACTATCAGGTCATCAAGGACGAAGAGAAGTTCAAGGCACAATATGCCGCACTCAAGGCACGTGGGGGGAAGAAAGCCGTGGAGGATGTTGGGGAGGGCGAGCCGGCACGGCCGCGGGGGAAGACCAACTCCAAGAAGGAGGACAAGCGGGATGCGGCCACCAACGCCTTGATCGCAAGCGTGGACAGCATGATGAATAAGAAGGACTCAAGGGAGGAGGAGCGCCGCGTTTCAAGGCGGAGCAAATGGACGCTTTCATGGAGATCCAAAGGAGGAGGCTTGATCTTGACGTCGAGAAGCAAGCCAAGATGTTCGAGCTTGAGGCGAAAAAGCAAGCCAAGATGCTAGAGATCGAGGCTGCCAACGCAAGACAAAGGCGAAAGAAGTGGCTCTTGCAAGCATGATGAGCGGGGTGGAGATCATGAAGGTGGATCTCAACACCGTGTCGCCAAGGAAGAGGCCGTGGTTCGAGAAGATGCAGGCCGACATGCTCAAGTTCGACGACGAGTGATCTATGGCGTCGAGGGCCATCTTTTTTGTATGCCGGCAGGTGTGCCGACATGACCACGGGAGCCGCGATGGCGTGGTCGAACTCAAGTCCCACCATTTTTTGTGTGCGGCATGTGTGCTTACCGTGCGAATCTTGCCAAAGATGAACTATGGTATTTTAAAAGCGACATTGTATGCCGACATTGGCATGGTGCCGGCATGAGACATGGCCGCTGGCATGATCGACCGCGGGCCTTTTTTATTCAAAAGTTGAATGCGGACATGAAATGGGTCGGCGCGTTGGGCGCATTGCCGACCCAAATGCAAAACTAGGCAGACGCCGGGCGGGCAGCCGACCCAAATGGACAAAAAATGGACAAATGCACCGTCCGTTTGGATCGCCCCAGTGAAGTTGCTCTAAACACGGATTATTTTTGTTACTGTATATGAGAAACCAGGATGCTCCTACATTGCTGCAACAGAGATCCGAGATCCCCTTCTAGATGCTCATCCAAGATCCGAAACATCACCGTCGTCCTCAGCCCGCTGCCCCCATCTAGCGCGCCTTTCCGGAGTGCCGATACCATCAACGGTTTCACGGCCACCGCCGCCGCCACCGTCACCGTCTGGCAGTAAAAGCACCCCACGCAACGGGCACTCAGGAGTACTAGTAGTAACGGAAACCCGCGCCTTCCCACCGGATCCCCTCCACGTGTCCACGCGGCGTCCTTATCCACTCCTCCGCCGCTCCGCCCCGTTATAAATTCCCCACCACCCCGAGCGCCATGGCCACAGCTTTCCATACACCCACCGTCTCGTCGCATTTCACAGCTTCATTCACAAGTCTCGTCGTCTCATACCTCACCGAAGCAGAGCAGGTTACCCACCCAGCAGAAGCTTTCGAGCGAAGCGAAGCGTACCGACCGAGCTAACCGATGGCCATGGCACCGACCGCGTCCGCCGTCTCCTTCTCCGCCCGCCCCTCGACGGTCCGGCCACGCGCCGCCGCCGCCTCCGCCGGAGCCGGGCGGGTTCCCGCGGGGACGCCCCAGGGAGGCAAGTGGTGGGCGCCGCTGGTCGGCTGGTCCGGGAAGGCTGACTACATCGAGCCCGCGGCGCCGGTGGTGGCCGAGGAGGAGAAGCCCGGGAGGTCCTTCGTGGGCGGCCTGACGGAGGAGAAGGCGCGGCAGCTGCGGGCCCGGATGTCGGAGACGGAGAGCTTCCACGACGCCATGTACCACTCCGCCATCGCCTCCCGCCTCGCCCGCTCCTCCTAGGAGCTCCGACCACCAACCAACCAACTCGCCGACGCCAAGCCGCTGTACATAGTGTTTCCTCTCTGGATCTCCCCGTGGCTGTTGTGGGGAGTCCTTGATGTTCTTCTAGTCATGGAGGGAGGAGTGGTCAGAGGAGAGGAAGGAGGGGATCTAGTTTTAGGGTTTGTCCCTTCCCGTCGTCTCCGGCCACCGCGATGCTCCCCGGTCTTGTTTTGCTTCTGCACTGTAATTAGAGTACAAGCTCGGAATCAGATGTTTAGATTCGGTTCCGTCTCTTGTTGCCACATTGGAGATCTACAGTTACATTTGCCAGATCTGCCGTCGTACATCTGAATTGCAGTTAGTTCTGGATCTGAATATCTGTTACAGTAGCAATGAACCCGAATATCAATTAATTCTGGATCTGAAAATCAGTTGGTTCTGAACCTAAATATCAGTTAATTCTGGATCTGAAAATCAATTGGTTCTGAACCTAAATACTATCAGTTAATTCTGGATCTGAAGAACACTTATTTCTGAACCTAAATAGTACTATCAGTTAATTCTTGATCTGAACACAGCTTTGCTGATTTTCCGCCATGCGTTTGCTGATTTGATTTGGCCGTCGTAGGTTAGGGATAATATCGGGACCGCCATTGTTTGATTCTGGATCTGAGAGCACCGTCTTCTTAAACAACAATTGGCCTGACCCCATCAATTTATCTACTAACAATGACGCAGCTATAGATCAACGTAGGTACCACGGTCCACTGGGCATCCTTCGCTGTACTCCACTACTCTACCAACCTCCACAAAGGCACAAACTTGTTGTGTTCGATTGGGTGAACTGATGATTCGTTTAATTCCACAAACCGTTCTCTGTTCGACGGCCGCAAATCCTGCTTGCAGGATGATCCAGCGAATTTATGTGCCACTTTGTAATGTAAAGGCTGCTCGCCGGATGATTCTAAAGCAGAGTGTTGGGATAGTAGCCGTATTCTATTCCAAACGGTAGTCCTATTCGTTAATCAATGTGATTGATGCTTACCGGTGTGTGTGTGTGTGTGTTTCCTCTGCTGCGAAGCATCCCACTAGAAAGCTTACACTGGAGTGTTTCGTAGATGGCAACGGTTTTGGGACAGCATCTAATTACGGTGATAGCCCAACCATCCCTGCCCAACTAGCACTCAACATCATTATCTACTACTGGGGATGAGATGCAATCAATTCATGCTTTAACCAATTTAAAGCACGAAAACTTCACGCACAAGAGTACCAACGTTGGCCTTCTGGAAGGCCAAAAACTGCCGACGGAACAAGAAGAGATAACCACGCATGGACGCACCTCCCACCGCTTTCCTAGTAGCAGTAGCACCACTATGATTTCTCTGATGATCATCTAGAAGGCTACTCCTCTATTGCTGGTAAGGGCGTCTCGCATGACACGGCCTGATAAAATCTACGATAAGATAACGTACTACCGCAGCGTTCTGAAATGGTCGTCCAGCTAGTGGGGAGTGACAGTTTTCGGAAATTCAGCTGCCCATCTACTAGGATGTGACAAGGATAGGTGTTACGGGAAACTGGGCCCGGTTGGGTTTGACGGTATGTGTTTCAAATTATAATTTGTTCCTTCTGCGGCTCTTAGAAATCGCTCTTAGAAATCTCCCAAGGCAAAGATGACGTGAGCCTGAAAGAAATATCAGCGGCTACTTTCGGGAGGGCAGCACAGGCATAGAAAAAGCTTCAACAACAGGTCACCCGGTGACCTAGTAGGATCACAAGGGTGTTCGTGACCACACACGCACATCCGGTGCATTGTTGCGCATGTAGATTATCAAAGAGGTAATATCATCAGGAGTTGTAGAACTTACCATGTATGTTTAGTTTGGCGCTAAAATTTTAAAAATGCAGATTTGTGGCCATCTAACTTGTTGTCTCAAATACGATGCTTTCTACCGTTTTTGTGTGTACACCTTGTCTTGCCAGCGTGGTAATGACCCACATGTCAATGGCTGGGAGTAGGATTTTTTCCAGATAACTCCCTAGATATTTAAGTTTCGCAGAAAAGCCATGTGGGACCCACTTGTTAGTGAAGAGTATAAAGATAAAAATTATATATTATGCTGAGAGGGGTGATGTTCAAACCCGCGACCTTCTGATTGTGCGATCACCTGGTATCTAGTGGGATGCCCCATTTGTTCGCCTCATCAGAGAGAAGAAAGAGGAAAGAAAGAGGGTAAGTGGCTAGGCTGGCACATATGATGAATCGTGAGCTTGGGTCCATCCCAATCAAATACATCGGGATGCCCACTTCGGCTAGGGCCCTTATGATGGCGGGCTTTGAGCCTGTGGTTGACAAGGTTTCAGGGAGAGTAGAACCTTGGCAAGGGAAGTTGTTGGCTTTCGGTGGACGATCAGTTCCGATGGCCTCACCAACATACCCATGTTTGTAATGCGATTTTATCTTTTCTACGACGGGATACATGATAAATTGAACAAGGTGTGATCTAGATTCTTTTGGGCCAAGGAGCAAGGAAAACAAAAGTATCATATGGTCAGATGGGAGACCATTTGCTCGCCCAAAGAAGTTGAGGGTGTTGGAAATATGCCATAGAGGCAATAATATTGTATTATTTATTTCTATATTTATAATTAAGGGTTTATATTCTATGCTATATCTGCTATGATTCTGGAATATGCGACTCAATGGAAAACTCATAAGCACGTGTGGAATGATAAACGGTAAATCCTGATTCCTAGTCTCGCCTCTAAGACTAGCTCAAAGTGTTGTATGTTGATCATGTTTTCCAGATCTTGGGATATTTTTAAGTGTAACGATAGTCCCTAAACACTACTGAGGGTATCATGTTAGAAGAATGATCATATTGAATTGACCCAACTTGTTTTTTGTACTTTGAGATACAATCGTCACAAGCCAATTAATATAACAGAGAGAGTGAACATATACTTTAGTTCCTTAGATCATGAGAGTAAAGTAGTCACTTCACACCACACGGTGGACTTTGGAGTTGCTCAAATGTTATTTGTAACACGGTTATCATAACGACAACTTTTAGGTTCAACGAAACAATGTGACAAGGGACTAGATAGCTCAAGAGTGGGATTTGCTCCTCCCGTGATAGAGAGATATTCTTAGGGCCCTCTCGGTGTGACGGCATCCATCATCGTCTGGCCAGACACAGGTGACTAGGTCACAGGGATGCCGGAGCATGTCAACGAGAAAGAAGAACAAAACCGGTAATAAGGAGATAGTTATAGTGAGCATGAGAATGACTCAAGAGGATACGATATATCTCACCTAGGGTTTGTAAAGTATCATTAAGCAAAGGTAATAGCAAATGATAACCAAATGTTCACTCCAATATAATTTGTGCATTCATAGGAATCAATATGGATGTCCACGGTTTCGCTATTGGTCATTGAACGAAAGGTGTTTTCTCCATGTCTATGTTTCACTGAACCCACAAGGTCACATGCTTAAGGGAATCATGATCTGTTGAGTGTTAGTAGAGTAAGAGTTATGAGAAAATATTCAGGAAACAGTGTCGCAAATATTAGAAATAGTTCCGAGAGAAACCGGAAGCGTTGTAGAGTTACTAGAAGAGTTTCGGGGCTTACCAGGTAATACCAATAATTGATATATAGGTGGAAAATGTTTCTGAAGATGTTAAATTACAATAAAAGGTTTTAATATTGATTAGGAGGCTTTTAGAATTAACTTAATACAATGGACCAAAGATAATAAAATAAAAGAGGCCAAGTGGTGGAGAGTTAATGGGCCTTAGGGCCCAATAACAAAGGTGGGTTGATACGTCTCCAACATATCTATAATTTTTGATTGTTTCATAGTATTATATTATCAATCTTGTATACTTTATATGCAGTGCCTAGAGCCAGTTGTTGTTTTCTGTTTGTTTTTGGTTTTACAGAAAATCCATACCAAACGGAGTCCAAACATGATGAAATTTTTTAATGATCTTTTCTGGACCAAAAGAGACCCAGGAAGCTTCGGGGGAGTTCAGAAGCCAGACGAGGAGACGACAAAATAATAGAGCGCGCCCTGATGTATTATGGGCCCCACGTTGCCCCTTTTGACCTAATTCCAGTGCTATAAATTCTCAAATATTGCAAAAACCCAGAAGCACCAACGAAACAACTTCTCCTCCGTTGCAAGTCTCTGTTCTTCCGTGATCCCATCTGGAGGCCTTCGCCGATACTCTGCTGGAGGGCGAATCGATATTGGAGGGCTTCTACATCAACCTTGTTGCACCTCCAATGATGTGTGAGTAGCTCCCCACAAGACATATGGGTCCATAGCAGTAGCTAGATCTCTCTCTCTCTCTCTCTCTCTCTCTCTCTCTCTCTATCTATCTCTATCTCTCTGATCTTCAATGCAATGTTCTCTCCGGAGTCCGATTCAATGTAATCTTTTGCGTTGCGTTTGTTGGGGTTTATGATTCATTGTGCGTTTATGACCAGATGATTCATTGAAAGTAATTGAGTCTTTCCTGAACTTTATTATGTGTGATTGCTACAGCTATGTAATGCTTTCCAATCTATGAGTTTTCTTTGGCCAAGTTTATGATTGGATCTTTAGTGGAAGTGGTGCATAGTAGTAGGTTCAATTTTGTGGTGTCCTCACCTCGTGACAGAAGGGGTAGCAAGGAAAATACCATGCATTTTAGGGTTCCGGTCCAGCTTGAGTACAAGGGGAATGGAGATTGGGGATTAATCTTACATAGTAGCTTATAATCTTAGCCTTGGCGACCCTGGAGGCAGTTAGAGCGGCAGGGACCCTTGTCCTTGTTCTTGTCCTCCACTCGGATCACCATCTCGTTGTCCTCGCTGGAGTCCAGATCGATTGGCAAAGTATGGTGGCCCGGCTCCGGTTCCCTGACCAGCATCTCCACTGCTTCTTTCTCCTCCGGCTCCAAACCGATGACCTCCGGTGCCACCGAAGTCCTATTCCAGTACGTTGTGGCACGCTAGTATTGAGGATCCCTCTACTCCCTATACTTGTCCCACATTGCCCTCTCTCTAGCATCGCCGGAGTCAGCCTGATTCATGGCCCAACGAAGGATATCCACTGACATAGCGTGCTTCGCCGGGTCAGGAATCAGTGTCATGAACTCCTCCGCTGTCGTCTTCTTGACCACATAGCCAGCCTCCTTGTGCATGTCTTCAATGTTGCTGAAGTTCGAGCACACTTTTCATGGTGTTCTCGAACTTGTTGCGGTCACTGAGCGAGTACCCAAGGAAGAAAGCCATCCATCCAATGCCCCGAGGGAAGGGGTTGGGTTGGAGTTGGATTTCATGGTGATGGATAGGATGAAGAGTGAGAAATAGAGAGGGTTAACTGAGTGCGATTGTAGGTAAGTAGTGAACGTTGGGTTGGGTAAATATAGGGGCTTTGGACGATAGGTTTTAATGCCGATCAACCTTTGAACTCTGCGCTCTTCATAACACCTTGAACTTTGTTTTGTTCATAACACAAATCAAGACGGGGAACAAGGGTAATGAGGTGGTGCCGCCACTGGAGGTGTGGCCGCACATGGCCGAGGACGTGCCGCCCACGAACGACGACATGGTGCTGGAGGAGCCCCCTAGCGGCAAGGGCCAGAACTACGGGCACTACCATGAGAAGGGTGGGCCAACTCACTTCTGCAAGGTGATCCTTGCCCTGAAGCTTGATGCATACTAATTTCCCTAGACTTCACCAAGCACTCCCTGTTGGAAATATGCCCTAGAGGCAATAATAAATTAGTTATTATTATATTTCCTTGTTCATGATAATCGTTTATTATTCATGCTATAATTGTATTGACCGGAAACAGCAATACATGAGTGGATACATAGACAACACCATGTCCCTAGTAAGCCTCTAGTTGACTAGCTCGTTGATCAATAGATGGTTACGGTTTCGACCATGGACATTGGATGTCATTGATAATGGGATCACATCATTAGGAGAATGATGTGATGGACAAGACCCAATCCTAAGCCTAGCACAAAGATCGTGTAGTTAGTATGCTAAAGCTTTTCCAATGTCAAGTATCTCTTCCTTAGACCATGAGATCGTGCAATTCCCGAATACCGTAGGAGTGCTTTGGGTGTATCAAGCGTCACTGGCGTAACTGGGTGACTATAAAGGTGCACTACAGGTATCTCCGAAAGTGACCATTGGGTTGACACGGATCGAGGCTGGGATTTGTCACTCCGGTGAGCGGAGAGGTATCTCTGGGCCCACTCGGTAGGACATCATCATAATGTGCACAATGTGACCAAGGGGTTGATCACGGGATGATGTGTTCTGGAACGAGTAAAGAGACTTGCGATAGCGAGATTGAACAAGGTATCGGTATACCGACGATCGAATCTCGGGCAAGTACAATACCGCTAGACAAAGGGAATTGTATACGGGATCGATTGAGTCCTTGACATCGTGGTTCATCCGATGAGATCATCGTGGAACATGTAGGAGCCAACATGGGTATCCAGATCCGCTGTTGGTTATTAGTGGAGAACGTCTCGGTCATGTTCGCTTGTCTCCAACCCGTAGGGTCTACACACTTAAGGTTCGGTGGCGCTAGGGTTATATAGGAAGCTTGTATGTGGTTACCGAATGTTGTTGAGTCCGGATGAGATCCCGGACGTCACGAGGAGTTCGGAATGGTCCGGAGGTAAAGATTTATATATGGGAAGTCCTGTTTTGGTAACAGGAAAAGTTTGGGCGATATCGGTAATGTCTGGGACCAGGGAGGGTCGAGGTCCACCAAGTGGGGCCACATGCTCAAGAGGCATACATGGGCCAAGTGTGAGAGGGCACCAGCCCCTAGGTGGACTAGGGCGCCTCCCACCATGGCCCATGCGGCTAGAAGGGAGAGGGGCAAACCCTAAGGCGGATGGGCCTAAGGCCCATACTCCTGCGCCTCCCTCTCCTCCCCTTGTGGCCGCCACCCAATAGATGGGTTTGGGGCTGCCTCCCCTCTAGGGTTGGGAACCCAGAGAGGCGCACCTCCTCCCCTCCCCTATATAAATAGAGGCACAGGGCTGCCCATGAGACATGAGAACCTCTCCTCTTGTTGGCGCAGCCCTGCATCTCTTCTTCCTCCTCTCCCTTGGTGCTTGGCGAAGCCCTGCGGGATTGCCACGCTCCTCCATCACCACCATGCCGTTGGGCTGCTGCTGGATGGAGTCTTCCTCAACCTCTCCTCTCTCCTTGCTGGATCAAGGCGTGGGAGGCGTCACCGGGCTGTACGTGTGTTGAGCGCGGAGGTGCCGTCCGTTCGCACTTGATCATCGGTGATCTGAATCACGGCGAGTACGACTCCTTCAACCCCGTTCTCATGAGCGCTTCCGCTTAGCGATCTACAAGGGTATGTAGATGCACTCTCCTTCCCTCGTTGCTAGTTTCTCCATAGATAGATCTTGGTGACACGTAGGAAAATTTTGAATTTCTGCCTCGTTCCCCAGCGTGGCATCATGAGCTAGGTCTATTGCGTAGATTCTTTGCACGAGTAGAACACAAAGTAGTTGTGGGCGTTGATGACGTTCAATATGCTTACCGTTACTAGTCCAATCTTGTTTCGACGGCATTGTGGGATGAAGCGGCCGGACCGACCTTACACGCTCTTACGTGAGGCAGGTTCCACCGATGACATGCACTTGGTGCATAAGGTGGCTAGCGGTGCCGTCTCTCCCACTTTAGTCGGAGCGGATTCGATGAAAAGGGTCCTTATGAAGGGTAAATAGCAATTGGCATATCACGTTGTGGTTTTGCGTAGGTAAGCGTTCTTGCTAGAACCCATAGCAGCCACGTAAAACATGCAAACAACAATTAGAGGGGCGTCTAACTTGTTTTTGCAGGGTATGCTATGTGATGTGATATGGCCAAGAAGAATGTGATGAATATATGTGATGTATGAGATTGATCATGTTCTTGTAATAGGATTCACGACTTGCATGTCGATGAGTATGACAACGGCAGGAGCCATAGGAGTTGTCTTTATTTATTGTATGACCTGCGTGTCATTGAACAACGCCATGTAATTACTTTACTTTATTGCTAACGGTAGCCATAGTAGTAGAAGTAATAAGTTGGCGAGACAATTTCATGGAACACGATGATGGAGATCATGATGATGGAGATCATGGTGTCATGCGGTGACAATGATGATCATGGAGCCCCGAAGATGGAGATCAAAAGGAGCAATATGATATTGGCCATATCATGTCACTACTATATAATTGCATGTGATGTTTATTATGTTTATGCATCTTGTTTACTTAGAACGACGGTAGTAAATAAGATGATCCCTTACACAAATTTCAAGAAGTGTTCTCCCTAACGTGCACCGTTGCTACAGTTCGTCGCTTCTAAGCACCACGTGTTAATCGGGTGTGATGGATTCTTACGTTCACATACAGCGGGTGTAAGCAAGATTTACACACGCAGAAACACTTAGGGTTAACTTGCGAGCCTAGCATGTAAAGACATGGCCTCGGAACACGGAGACCGAAAGGTCGAGCATGAGTCGTATAGTAGATACGATCAACATGAAGATGTTCACCGATGATGACTAGTCCGTCTCACGTGTTGATCGGACACGGCCTAGTTGATTCGGATCATGTAATCACTTAGATGACCAGAGGGATGTCTATATGAGTGGGAGTTCATAAGATGAACTTAATTATCATGAACATAGTCAAAAGACCTTTTGCAAATTATGTAAAAGCTCGCGCTTTAGTTCCTTTGTTTAGATATGTTCCTAGAGAAAATATAGTTGAAAGTTGAAAGTAGCGATTATGCGGACGAGAAAGCTTATGTCCTTAATGCACGTTCGGTGTGATGAACCCCAAGCGTCGCTTGTGGATGTTGCGAACATCGGACATACGTTTTGATAACTACGTGATAGTTCGGTTAAGCGGTTTAGAGTTGAGGCACCAAAGGCGTTTTGAAATGTCGCGGAACATATGAGATGTTTCGAGGGCTGAAATTAAGATTTCAGGCTCGTGCCCACGTCAAGAGGTATGAGACCTCCGACGGTTTTCTTAGCCTGCAAACTAAGGGAGAAAAGCTCAATAGTTGAGCTTGTGCTCAGATTGTCTGAGTGCAACAATCACTTGAATCGAGTGGGAGTTGATCTTCCAGATGAGATAGTGATGTTTCTCAAAAGTCATTGCCACCAAGCTGCTAGAGCTTCGTGATGAACTATAACAAATCAGGGATAGATATGATGATCCTTGAGGTATTCGCGTTGTTTGACATCGCGAAAGTAGAAATCAAGAAGGAGCATCAATTGTTGATGGTTGGTGAAACCACTAGTTTCAAGAAGGGCAAGGGCAATAAGGGACACTTCGTGAAGCGGCAAATCAGTTGCTGCTCGGTGAAGAAACCCAAGGTTGAACCCAAACCGAGACTAAGTGCTTACGTAATAAGGGGAACAGCCTTTGGAGCAGAATTTCCCTAGATACTTGGTAGATAAGAAGGCTGGCAAGGTCAATAGAAGTATATTGGATATACATTATGTTAATGTGTACTTTACTAGTACTCCTAGTAGCACCAGGGTATTAGATACCGGTTCGGTTGCTAAGTGTTAGTAACTCGAAACAAAAGCTACGGAATAAACGGAGACTAGCTAGAGGAGAGCTGACGATATGTGTTGGAAGTGTTTCCAATTTGATGTGATCAAAACATCGCACGCTCCTTCTACCATCAAGATTAGTATTAAACCAGAATTATTGTCATTTGGTGTTTGCGTTGAGCATAGCCATGATTGGATTATGTCTATCGCAATACGATTATTCATTTAAGGAGAACAATGGTTACTCTATTTATTTGAATAACACCTTCAATGGTCTTGCACCTAAAGGAATGGTTTATTGAATCTCGATCGTAGTGATACACATTTTCATGCCAAAAGTATAAGATAGTAATGATAGTACCACTTACTTGTGGCACTGCCATGTAAGTCATATTGGTGTAAAACGCATGAAGAAGCTCCATGTTGATGGATCTTTGGACTCACTCATTTTGAAAAGTTTGAGACATGCAAACCATGTCTATTGGTGTATACGCATGATGAAACTCCATGCAGATGGATCATTTGGACTCACTTGATTTTGAATCACTTGAGATGTGCAAAACATACCACATGGGCAAGATGGTGAAAAGCCTCGGTTTGATAAGATGGAACAAGGTAGCAACTTGTTGGAAGTAACACATTTTGATGTGTGCAGTCCAATGAGTCTTTGAGGCATCTGATGAATATCGTTATGTTCTTACTTCACGGATGATTCGAGTAGATGTTGAGTATATTTACTTGATGAAACACAAGTCTGAATTATTGAATGGTTCAAGCAATTTCAGAGTGAAGTTTAAGATCTTCGTGACAAGAGGATAGAATGTCTATGATATGATCATAGAGATGAATATTTGAGTTACGAGTTTTGGCACACAATTAAGACATTGTGCAAATTGTTTCACAATAAATACCGCCTGGAACACCATAGTGTGAAGGTGTGTCCGAACATCATAGTTGCACCCTATTGGATATGGTGCGTACCATGATGTCTCTTATCGAATTACCACTATCGTTCATGGGTTAGGCGTTAGAGACAACCGCACTCACTTTAATAGGGCACCACGAAATTCCGTTGAGATGACACCGTATGAACTATGGTTTAGAGAAACCTAAGCTGTCATTTCTTAAAAGTTTGGGGCTACGATGCTTATGTGAAAAGTTTCATGTTGATAAGCTCGAACCCAAAAGCGGATAAAATACATCTTCATAGGACACCCAAAACAGTTGGGTATACCTCCTAATTCAGATCCGAAAGCAATAGGGATTGTTTCTTGAATCGGGTCCTTTCTCGAGGAAAAGTTCGTCTCGAAAAGTTGAGTGGGAGGATGGTGGAGACTTGATGAGGTCATTGAACCGTCACTTCAACAAGTGTATAGCAGGGCACAGGAAGTTGTTCCCGTGGCACCTACACCAATTGAAGTAGAAGCTTATGATAGTGATCATGAAGTTTCGGATCAAGTCACTACCGTACCTCGTAGGGTGACAAGGATGCGTACTACTTCTGAGTGGTACAACAATCCTGTCTTGAAGGTCATGTTGCTAGACAACAATGAACCTACGAGCTATGGAGAAGCGATGGTGGGCCCAGATTCCGACAAATGGTTAGAAACCATGAAATCCGAGATAGGATCCATGTATCAAAACAAAGCATGGACTTTGGTGGACTTGCCCGATGATCGGCAAGCCATTGAGATGAATGGATCTTTAAGAAGAAGACGGACATGGACGGTAATGTCACCTTCTATGAAGCTCGACTTGTGGCAAAGAGTTTTTCACAAGTTCAAGGAGTTGACTACGATGAGATTTTCTCATCCGTAGCGATGCTTAAGTCCGTCGGAATCATGTTAGCACAAGCTGCATTTATGAAATCTGGCGAGATGGATGTCAAGGCGAGTTTCCTTACCTTCACGTAAGGAAAGGTTGTATGTGATACAATCGAAAAGTTTTGTCGATCCTAAGGATGCTAAAAGGTATGCTAGCTCCAATGATCCTTCTAAGGACTGGAGTAAGCATCTCGGAGTTGGAATGTGCGCTTTGATGAGATGATCAAAGATTTTGGGTGTATACAAAGTTTATGAGAAACTTGTATTTCCAAAGAAGTGAGTGGGAGCACTATAGAATTTTGATGAGTATATGTTGTTGACATATTGTTGATCGAAATGATGTAGAATTCTGGAAAGCATATAGGGTTATTTGAAAAGTGTTTTCAAGTGAAAACCTGTATTAAGCTACTTGAACATTGAGCATCAAGATCTATAGTGATAGATCAAAAATGCTTAATGGTACTTTCAAATGAGCATATACCTTGACATGATCTTGAAAGTGTTCAAGATGGATCGATCAAAGAAGGAGTTCTTGCACGAGATGTAAGGTATGAGGTTAAGAGTTAAAGCTCGACCACGGCAGAAAAGAGAGAAAGGGCGAAGGTCGTCCCCTATGCTTTAGACATAGGCTCTATAGTATGCTATCTTGTGTACCGCACCGAAAGTGTGCCATGCCATGAGTCGGTCAAAGGGTACAAGAATGATCCAGAATGGGGATCATTGGACAGCGGTCAAAATTGTCCTTGGAGTAAATAAGGACATGTTTCTCGATTATGGAGGTGATAATGAGTTGGCGTAAAGGGTTACGTCGATGCAAGCTTTAACACCTATCCGAGTGACTCGAGAAGCAAACCGGATACGTATAGTGGAGCAACCATTTGGAATAGCTCCAAGCTGGAGCGTGAAAGCAGCATTTACAATATGACATAGAGAATTGCGAAGTACACACGGATCTGAAAGGTTCGAGACCGTTGACTAAAACCTCTCTCACAAGCAAAACATGATCAAACCCGTAACTCATTGAGACTTAATCACATGGTGATGTGAACTAGTTTAAGACACTAGTAAACTCTTTGGATGTTGGTCACATGGCGATGTGACCTATCGATGTTAATCACATGGCGATGTGAACTAGATTATTGACTCTAGTGCAAGTGGGAGACTGTTGGAAATATGCCCTAGAGGCAATAATAAATTAGTTATTATTATATTTCCTTGTTCATGATAATCGTTTATTATTCATGCTATAATTGTATTGATAGGAAACAGCAATACATGAGTGGATACATAGACAACACCATGTCCCTAGTAAGCCTCTAGTTGACTAGCTCGTTGATCAATAGATGGTTACGGTTTCGACCATGGAAATTGGATGTCATTGATAACGGGATCACATCATTAGGAGAATGATGTGATGGACAAGACAATCCTAAGCCTAGCACAAAGATCGTGTAGTTAGTATGCTAAAGCTTTTCCAATGTCAAGTATCTCTTCCTTAGACCATGAGATCGTGCAATTCCGGATACCGTAGGAGTGCTTTGGGTGTATCAAGCGTCTGGCGTGAATCGGGTGACTATAAAGGTGCACTACGGTATCTCCGAAAGTGACCATTGGGTTGACACGGATCGAGGCGGGATTTGTCACTCCGGTAGACGGAGAGGTATCTCTGGGCCCACTCGGTAGGACATCATCATAATGTGCACAATGTGACCAAGGGGTTGATCACGGGATGATGTGTTACGGAGCGAGTAAAGAGACTTGCCGATAACGAGATTGAACAAGGTATCGGTATACCGACGATCGAATCTCGGGCAAGTACAATACCGCTAGACAAAGGGAATTGTATACGGGATCGATTGAGTCCTTGACATCGTGGTTCATCCGATGAGATCATCGTGGAACATGTAGGAGCCAACATGGGTATCCAGATCCGCTGTTGGTTATTGACGGGAGAACGTCTCGGTCATGTGCGCTTGTCTCCGAACCGTAGGGTCTACACACATAAGGTTCGGTGGCGCTAGGGTTATATAGGAAGCTTGTATGTGGTTGCGAATGTTGTTGAGTCCGGATGAGATCCCGGACGTCACGAGGAGTTCGGAATGGTCCGGAGGTAAAGATTTATATATGGAAGTCTGTTTTGGTAACAGGAAAAGTTTGGGCGATATCGGTAATGTCTGGGACCACGGGAGGGTCAGGGGTCCACCAAGTGGGGCCACATGCTCAAGAGGCATACATGGGCCAAGTGTGAGAGGGCACCAGCCCCTAGGTGGACTAGGCGCCTCCCACCATGGCCCATGCGGCTAAGAAGGGAGAGGGCAAACCCTAAGGCGAGATGGGCCCTAAGGCCCATACTCCTGCGCCTCCCTCTCCTCCCCTTGTGGCCGCCACCCAATAGATGGGTTTGGGGCTGCCGCCCTCTAGGGTTGGGAACCCTAGAGGGGCGCACCCTCCCTCTCCCTATATAAATAGAGGCACAGGGCTGCCCATGAGACATGAGAACCTCTCCTCTCGTTGGCGCAGCCCTGCATCTCTTCTTCCTCCTCTCCCTTGGTGCTTGGCGAAGCCCTACGGGATTGCCACGCTCCTCCATCACCACCATGCCGTTGGGCTGCTGCTGGATGGAGTCTTCCTCAACCTCTCCCTCTCTCCTTGCTGGATCAAGGCGTGGGAGACGTCACCGGGCTGTACGTGTGTTGAACGAGGAGGTGCCGTCCGTTCGGCACTTGATCATCGGTGATCTGAATCACGACGAGTACGACTCCTTCAACCCCGTTCTCATGAACGCTTCCGCTTAGCGATCTACAAGGGTATGTAGATGCACTCTCCTTCCCTCGTTGCTAGTTTCTCCATAGATAGATCTTGGTGACACGTAGGAAAATTTTGAATTTCTGCTACGTTCCCCAACACTCCCCGGCCATGCCGACAGAATTCATGATGAAGACAGACACGACTGCTCATGGAGAGTCACTGTGAGGCTGATGAACGGTAGGGTCACCCTCGATCAGGGTTAGGCCACCTTCGCCGCCGTCCATCAGATCAAGATCGGGGACATGATGACCTTCAAGTTGCTGACTACCGACACGCTCAAAGTCCTCGTCTTCAACAACGACGACATTGAAGTGGTGACCAAGTGCGGGATGCACGACAACGCCTTCGTCATGAATATCTAAGACATCTCTCCGTTGCTCCAGCTGGTTTAGGATCGACTATGGCGTACTGCTTTGCTTGAAATTGTTATGTTTAAGTCTGGTACTATCTTTAAAACCACTTTCTATGGTTTAGAACTATGTTAATATGCTATCTTTTCTGTGTCTTTGGGTTGTTCTACATGCCTTGTGTGCTGGTAACCTCACCACCTCGCCGAAGAGGTTACCAGACAACAGGCGTTGCATGGAACCAAACACCATGCCTTGTGCTTCCACCTAAACAAGCGGACAACCAAACAGTCCACGTTTCGCTATGCCCGAGGCAGGCTAGAGGGTATGCACACAAACAAACAACACGCATATGTTAGTGTTTTGCCTATTTCCCCTCAGGCAGGCCCAACTGGGTCTACAATGCATGCAAAATTTTCTACGAGAATCAAACACGCCCTTAAGTTCTCGTTCACTGTCTTTTAAAGTCATCCAACGACGCCACAAACACCAAATGAACATGGGCGTGCTTGGTTCTTTGGGAGGCTCTAGCCTGCATCGCATGAAAGAGCTTGGTTGAGACATGCCTGGTTGAGCGGATTCAAGGAGTAGAGATGTATGTTTAGCGGACCGCATGATATGGGGCA
>JAHIAM010000442.1:0-40615 GCA_021605205.1 Aegilops longissima
AAGCCTTTCTCCTGGGTCACCGACGGCTCCACGGTCCCGACAAGGTGTTCGCCTCCTCACACTTTTATGCCCACATAACCATCAAGACCGAGCCCATCGACTTCGGGACGCCGCCCACATTCACCTGCCATACAACGCCATCCCGGGCACCCAGCCGCCAGCTAAGTTCATGGTCAGAACCCACCACGGCTACAACATCCTCAAGATGCCGTGAAGTGGCGGAGTCATCACGGTGCCCTCGCGAAGAGAAAGACACGGTGTGCTCCCCGGAGCGAGCCCAGCCGATCACTAGAAGACCGGATCATGGAAGCACGAGGCTTCCCGAGACCGCCCCCAAGAAGAAGAAGACACCGTCTGCCCAGCCTCCTCAGAGGCAGGCCTCAGAGGTAGGCCCCTGTGGTCCGCCTCCACTGGGGAACCTCCTTCTAATGCATAGAAAGCGCCCGGCGCCTCGAGCAGGGCTCGGGTCTCCCCTAGAGGGCCACCGACCTGCTAAGGTCACGAGGAAGGCGCTGGCACCACTTGGAGGCGTGCCAAGCATGTTTCCCTCAATAAGGAGCAAGGGAAGGAGGGCCAACCTCGGGAGTTCATCAAAGAAGATCATTCAGAGCTGCAGGAGTCAAGAGTCATGAGTGGTAGCCGCCACACTGCCAGAGCTCCCCATCCAAAGCGAGGATGGTGGGCTGCTGCGTCTGATTGACATACCAGTCTCAACCGAGCCGCCTCAGAGCGCCTGCCTCTCAAGGCGCCACAAGGTCCACCCCACGCCCACGTTCGCATGACTTACGGCTTGCCGAACCCGGGCCACGCACGCACTACCATGAGGAGCATCCCGAGGCTCAAGAGGCCAGCGCTCCGCAGCCCCGGGCAGAGATGGAGATGGTCCACGATAAGCCACTCAGCGCCCGAGCCTCCCGAGGCCCTCGAGTGGGGCTCGTGAGGATCGGCTCCGTGAGCCCACCGAGTCTCGCTGCACCAACACCCTTTCATCTTCAACACTATCAGTGACATCTTTCAAGTTTCATTTACCGAGCGCCTGTGGCTGCATTATTCCCAATCCGCATGGGTCCGCCCCCGCGCGTGTATCCCTTTACTTCATGTTCCTAGCTTAACTTGTTGGGGCGCCTTCGGCTGCATCATCCCCAAGTCGCCAATGCAATCCTGCATGTATCCTCTTATGCTTATTTCGGGTCATGCGTTCACCCATCATGCTTGTTATTTGATGCCAATCCATGGTACCTTTTCTTCGCTCATGTTGACCGCTTGCACGTTAAAGGAGGGTACCGAGCATCGCGACTGTGGCTCCTACTGGCTCTAGCCCTCACCCTCCGCCTTGTCCACGGCATAGCGACCTGGCATACCAAAGAACGGCCGAGACCAGCTCGAGGGCCGGACCCGAGGACGAGAGCCCGGCATCTCAACCAAATCTGCAGGAACACATCACAATATAAGGCCCAGGCCAGCGCATCCGCCTTTGAGGTAGGGCCCCGTGAGTCCCGCTACTGGCTCATGGGTGCCCAGATACACCTCGTCAGCCCTACCATGCCACCATGTGTCGTATGGGTTGTACACGCCTAGGGGCTCCCGCCAAGGGGATCCCTCCCACGCACCACTGGAAGCACCATGTCCGCTACCGCCGACGACACTTCCGAGGAGCGGCTATGCCCGCATTCACATACGGAAGCGCTATGCTCCGCGCTGGTGATAAACAATCGAGGGTTCCCCGGCTGCATCAACCTCGTGGAGCGCAGAGCTCGTTGTCCGCCTCATCGCAACGCTTCCTCGAGAGTGCCGCGCGAGGCTGGGCACGGGCTGCGCTGGATCATGCCTGCACGCGACGCCACTCCAGCCAGCCCCTCGGGCCTGGTTCGCTGCATCGCCCCACCCCGAGCGGAGCCAAGGTACGTAAGGCCGCTTGAGCGCTAAGGGGACTCCAGAGCATCGCGACTCAGAGCCTAACTGGTCACGTAGCCTCAACCTTAGTTCCGAAGGCTAACGGCGGTTGAGGTATGCGGGCCGGGCTCGAGACGAGAACGGTAGATCCAACACATCTCACCTCCCTACTTGTTGTTCGTGCGCCAAGGGGACTCTCGAGCATCGCGACTCAGAGCCTAACTTTTCACGAGCCCTCACCCTTGGTCCCGCCCCGGTTTCGATCGGGCTAACGCGGCCTGAGGAATGCGTCGGGCTCGGCGGCGTAGAACATAAGCAATTAGTAAGGAAAAGCGCAAATTTCAAGGAACTCAAAAGCAAATATTACAGTCCATAACTGTTATCACAACGCCAAATGCAAGTTTAAACGCCCCGAGGCTTGATACATGTCTTGAGAATTAAAAGCGAACAGAGCCACATCGAGTCACTTGTCGGCGGTGGAGCTGCGCTGGCCAGGTTCGCCATGTGGAGCCTGGGGTTAGCGCCCGCTTCGGCTTAGTGTTGAGGCCCGGAACTTCCCCAAGAGCCTCCGAAGACCCTTCAC
Organism: Aegilops longissima; assembly: GCA_021605205.1. Lineage (NCBI taxonomy): Eukaryota > Viridiplantae > Streptophyta > Magnoliopsida > Poales > Poaceae > Aegilops > Aegilops longissima. Next base: position 2,477 of record JAHIAM010000442.1, read on the forward strand.
AGCCTCGGCAGCTGAGCAGCAAGCTCGCCCGCTGGCTCCAAAGAGGCTATCGAGGTCGACGTTGGGATCGAAGGTAGACGTGGGTGAGGACCCGCCAACACCGCAGAACACAAGACACGCGCCTCGGCCTCAGCCGTAGGGCCAAGGCCAAGGGCGACATCTTCAAGACCGCGAACCAGGAAGGGAAGCAGCTTGGCGGGGACGCCCCTCACGCCGCCAGTGAGGCTCTCCAGCCGATATCGTAAAGCTCCTCAAGAAGGTGCGAGCCTTCACCTCCATCTCCGTGAAGGCCACGCGATCCTCGCAAGGTCCCGTGCCTTGCCGCCCAGCTCGACCTTCCTGCGCCTCCAACTCTTGCTCCAGACGCCTAGGCATTCATGGTGCTTCTTGAGCTTACGCCCCGGTCCTTGACGGCCACATCACGAGCTTTCATGCCTTCCTCCCGCTCTTGGCGGCGGCGGGCCTCCTTGGCGAGCTGGTCCCAGAGCCACTCGCTCGCTTTCTCCAGCGCTTTGCAGCGACCTCGACATCGGCTACCTCCCCCTAAGGCGGCGTCGTGAGCAGCTTCCGCCCTAAGGGCGGCTCGCTTCTCCTCGTCGCAAGCCGCCGAGGTTCTGGACCAGCCCGCCAATCAGGCGTCGGGCGAATCCAGCCGGTTAGCTCAAGCACCCGCCACTAGACGGGGTCGGCGCCAAAAGATCCTACATAGCGGTCCAGTTCAAGCAGAAAGACGATCCCGAACGGTAGGAGGAGTCGGAGAGACAGCCGGTGGGGTAGGAGGAGAAAGCGGCAGCGTGACCACAAGATCTCGAGGCGGAGCCTGCTGCGCCCAACGGCTGTGGTGGCAGATCGTGCAAGGGCACCTCAGAGTCGCTTGGGCGTGGGGGTGAGCCGTCTCACCTGCTCAGCCAGGCCTCGTGAGGACGACCGGGCAGGAGTTCTTGGGTAAGTTCGTTGTGGTGTTCATTGATGATATCTTGGTATACTCGAAGAATGAAGAGGATCACAAGGAGCATCTACGTATGGTTCTGGAAAAGCTCAAAGGAACATCGGTTGTATGCCAAGTTCAAAGAAATGTGAGTTTTGGTTGAAGGAAGTTGGATTTCTTGGACATGTTATATTAGGAGAAGGTATAGCAGTGGACCCTACCAAGGTTCAGTCAGTCACTAAGTGGTTGGCACCCACCTCAGTTGGAGAGATTCGCAGTTTTCATGGACTCGCGGGATATTATCGGAGATTTATTGAGAATTTCTCTAAGATTGCAAAGCCTATGACAGCATGGTTGAAGAAGGACACTAAGTTCCACTGGACTGAGGAATGTGAAGCAAGTTTCCAGGAGTTGAAGAAACGTTTGACTACAGCCCCAGTGCTGATTCTGTCGGATATACGCAAGGACTTCCAAGTGTATTGCGATGCTTCACGCTTAGGACTTGGAGGAATACTGATGCAAGATGGAAGAGTTGTTTCGTATGCCTCACGACAACTGAAATCGCATGAGTTAAATTATGCCACGCATGATTTGGAGTTAGCAGCCGTAGTGCATGCCCTCAAGACCTGGAGACATTTTCTCGTTGGAAACCGTTGCGATGTATACACGGATCACAAGAGTTTGAAGTACATCTTCACACAGAAGGAGCTTAACCTCAGGCAGAGGAGATGGTTGGAGCTCATAAAGGATTATGATATGAAGCTGCATTATCATCCAGGAAAGGCCAATGTCGTAGCAGACGCTCTGAGCAGTAAGAGTTATGTGAACACCCTCGTAAGCGGAGGGATGCCAAAGGAGTTAGCCGAGGATCTCAGGGAACTTCGATTGGAGATAGTTCCTAAAGGTTTTGTGGCAATATTGGAGGTTCAGTCAACACTATTGGAAAAGATTCAAGAAGCTCAGAAGGATGACAAAGAGATCTCTGAGATAAACGAGAAGATGAGTGAAGGGAAAGCCAAAGGGTTTCATGAGAATGAGCACGACACCTTGTGGTTTGAGGACCATATATATGTGCCCAATAATGCAGAGATCAGGAAGTTGATTTTACAGGAAGCTCATGACTCGCCATACTTGATACACCCAGAAAACACCAAGATGTATTTCGAATTGAAGGAGCGTTTCTGGTGGACTGGTATGAAGAAGGATATTGCCGAGTATGTAGCCGTATGTGATGTATGTCAGAGAGTGAAGGCAGAACATCAGAAGCCAGCAGGATTGCTACAGCCTATGCCGATACCCGAATGGAAGTGGGATAAACTTGGCATGGATTTTATCACCGCATTGCCCAGGACCAAATCAGGATATGATTCTATATGGGTAGTAGTTGATCGCTTGACCAAAGTGGCTCACTTTATCCCAGTGAAAACCACGTATACAAGTGCGAAGTTGGCCAAGATATACATGACCAGGATCGTATGTCTGCATGGAGTTCCGACGACCATCGTATCAGATAGAGGAATACAGTTTACTTCAAAATTTTGGCATCAGTTGCACCAGACCTTGGGTACCAGAATGGAGTTCAGTACAGCTTTTCATCCGCAGACAGATGGACAGACTGAGAGAGTCAATCAGATTCTGGAGGAAATGTTGAGAGCTTGTGCACTAGACTACGAATCTAGTTGGGATGACAACTTGCCCTACGCGGAGTTCTCATACAACAACAGCTACCAGGCCAGTTTGAAGATGGCATCGTTCGAAGCCTTGTATGGGAGAAGATGCCGAACACCGTTGATGTGGGATGAAGTTGGAGGCCGCCAGTTGTTTGGACCGGATTTGATTAAGGAATCTGAAGAGAAGGTTAAACTGATTCGAGATAGACTGAAGGTAGCTCAGTCAAGGCAGAAGAGTTATGCTGATTCAAAACACAAGGAGGTAGTCTATGAAATTGGAGACAGAGTGTATCTGCGAGTTTCACCCTTGCGAGGTGTTAAACGTTTTGGAGTTAAGGGAAAGTTAGCCCCGAGATTTTGTGGGACCATACCGTGTTTTGGAACACATGGGAGAGGTTGCCTACAAGTTGGAGTTACCCGAAGGATTGTCAGGAGTTCATGATGTGTTTCACGTTTCCCAGTTGAAGAAGTGTCATGCTGAGATGGCCGATATACCGCTGAGAGATACAGTACCCCTGGAGGCAATTCAGTTGGACAGTGATTTGACCTATGAAGAGAAACCAGTCAAAATTTTTGAGTTTGCCAGCCAGGTCACTCGCAGCAAGATTATCAAGTTTTGCAAGGTTCAGTGGAGCCACCATACCGAGGATGAAGCCACCTGGGAATGAGAGGATGATCTTCCCAAAGACCACCCACACCTATTTTCTAGCCAACCCGAATCTCGAGGGCGAGATTCATCTTAAGGGGGGTAGGTTTGTAATATCCCAAAGTTTCAATTTGGAATGTTATACATAGGCCATTCATGCATATCATATTTTGTCGCATTTCGTTTCGCGATCCTTGAAATTCTAAGAAACTCAAGGACCCTCCGAGAGAGTTGGGATTTCACGTTTTCATATTTGACTTTTATCAAATATCGAAACAAGGATCACTTTGGTTTATTTTTCTCTCCAAAATATTTCATATAAAAAATATAAGAGAGGAGATAATATGACTTCTCCAAAATAAATGAAATATTGGAGGAAAAATATTAAAATCAGATTAATATATTTTAATTGGGTTTTTATTGGAATTTTATTTGAATTAGAAAAAAGGTGCATTTTTTTAAATTGCATTTTAGGCCAAGAAAATGTTCACCCTGTTCTAAATATTTTATTTAGACGGTGAAAATTTGTTTTGGTATTTTAAGATTTTTATTTATTTTTCTAGGATTTTATTTCGGCGGAATATGTTTTAAAAAAACTCCCGCCGGACCGCACTGGGCCAAGGCCCAGCCGCGCGCCTCCCCGCACCGGCTCGGGAGAGGACTCCCGAGCAGCACCGCCACCGTCGCCAGGACGTGTCCGTCCCGGACACGCCGCCACCGCCCCCTCCCGCAAGATGCGCCGCCCTCCCCTCCTTATAAGCCGCCACCCCCGCCCCCACTTCGCCACCTCACCCCGCCATCAAGAATTCAACCGCCAGCCGCCCGCCGCCGAGACACCCCACATGCCGCTGCCAGACCACCCGTCGTCGTCAAGGCCATCGACCCTTCATGGGAAGTCAGCGGAGCTGCGCCGAGTTTGCTAATCTCGCCGCTCGTTTTTAGGTTTAGGTAAAACCATCGGTTTTTAAACCCTAGTTATGTTTTCTTTGATCGGTTCGTTGGTTTTCTCGGTTTAGTTTAATTAGCGGACGCTCATCCGTGACGCTCATTTTAACGAACGCTTTTCTCCCGTTAGTCACAGACAGCGAACGTTCGTTCGTTAGCCTGTTCATCCGTTTTTCTTTTTCTCGGGTTTTTCGGGATTATTTTCGATCGCGATTTTTGATCCGATTTTCGTATTAGTTTATCTTTTCGCTCGTCTATCGGGATCAGGCGATTCAAGCGCCTAGATCTTTGTCTCGAAACCCTCTTCCTGTTTAACCAACTTGAACAAGATTTTGGTACTGTAAAATTCGACTTTATTTCAGATTAGTAATCGGATCTTGTTTCTTTCGCAAGATGAGTTTCGCTGTTCGCTTGATTTGATTCTTTTTGCAAACCGGAGTTCTTAAGTTGAACTTTCTGCTTAGTTCTTATTATTTGAGTTTTACCCGTGCATCTTTGATTGATTGCTTATGTATGATATTGTTTGATAGAATTCCCGGAGTGCGAAGCGTGCTACTACGAGTCCCTAGGTTTTATGGATCGCTGTGAAGGCAAGTAACACATTGATCATACTCTTTTCATACCAGCTTTTATGCATTAGTTCCAATCCTCAAACACTGCATGGTTAGGATGTGATTAAATTGTGGGTTTGGGGAGTAGTTGATGAGGTAGAACCTATTGCCTTGTTTTGTTATCAAACCTTGGGAGTTACTTCTACGTTATGCTTATATTGCTATGATATGCTCGTAGACATGGATTGGGTTCGAGTGTATCCATGACAGATGTGAGATTGTTAATTAATGGTTCAACTTAAGGTGGCAACTTTAATACACATCTGGGTGGATTGCTTGTTTGGGCACCTAGAGAGCAGTGTTGTCCTAGGATATCCCAGAGTACCCGTGTGATTTTCCTACGGTCCGCCACCCAGGCTCAAAGGGATCTTAAGATTATTCATGCTAGAAACTTACGTGTGCATCCACAAGCCATTATGGGCTCTGGCATAGTTTGAGTAAGTTGTGTGACCTCTTTTAGTAGTGGGCTAGCAGATGTAGAGGGAAAGTAGGTGTAACTGTCCACCCTGAGTAAAGAGTTAATGCTTCCGAAAGACTCTGTCTCGATCATCCGCTTTCAAACACCTCAGAAGTGCGAGAAATCCAACGGAGGAGATCGAGTCTTGTGGGGAGAAGTGCACAAACCTCTGCAAAGTGTACAAACTAATCATGGTTAGCCGTGTCCCCGGTTATGGACATCTTGAGTATCTAGTACTTGGATTATCCTATTGTATCTCATCACTCTAATTTAATTTGTTGGGTTAATGAATTACTTTAACTGGGATTGAGTTGGAGGAACCTTCTCAATGATGTTTCAACTACCATGATAGTTAAAAATAAAACTTATTCCTTTGTTGTAGGGAAAAATTGGCTTTTCGCAAAAACCTTATAACCATAGAGCCTCCACCAGCCATATTTGCATATAGTGATAGCATTATTCTGTTCATTGCTCTACTGTGTTACATTGCCAGCATATTCCATGTGTTGACCCATTTTTGGGCTGCAACATATCATGTTGCAGACTTTTCAGACGAGGAGTAAGGTTCGCTAGGTTGTTGTCGTGCAGCTCAGCTATGCCGTTGGAGTTGATGGACTCACTTTATCTTCCAAGCCTTCCGATGTTATCGTATTAGATGGCCTTAAGCCATATTTATTGTAATAAGTTCTCTTTTGAGACGTTCGATGTAATAAGTGTGTGATTGCTACTCTATTATAAATCCTTCGAGTATTGTGTGTGTCAGCATTACCGATCCAGGGATGACACTAAAGCATAGAGACTTGACCGTTTGAGGTCGGATCGCTACATTTTGCATAAAGGTGGCTGGCGGGTGTCTGTTTCTCCTACTTTAGCTGAATTGAATTTGACTATGGCCGGTCCTTGAAGAAGGTTCAAACAGCAAACTTGATGAAACACCATCGTGGTTTTATGCGTAGGTAAGAACGATTCTTGCTAGAAGCCCGTAGCAGCCTCATAAAACTTGCAACAACAAAGTAGATGACGTCTAACTTGTTTTTGCAGGGCATGTTGTGATGTGATATGGTCAAGATATGATGTGATACACGATGTATGAGATGATCATGTTTTGTAATATCGAGAACCGGCAGGAGCCTTAGGGTTGTCTCTTTATTGTATGAAGTGCAAGCACCATGTAATTGCTTTACTTTATCACTATCCGTTAGCTATAGTTGTAGAAGCAATAGTTGGCGTGACGACCTCGATGCAACGATGCTACGATGGAGATCAAGGTGTCGAGCCGGTGACGATGGATATCATGATGATGCTTTGGAGATGGAGATCAAAAGCACAAGATGATGATGGCCATATCATGTCTCATATTTTGATTGCATGTGATGTTTATCCTTTATGCATCTTATTTTGCTTAGAACGGCGATAGCATTATAAGATCACCCCTTCACTTAATTTCAAGATAAAAGTGTTCTCCCTAAGTATGCAACGTTGCTACAGTTCATAGTTTCGAGACACCACGTGATGACCGGGTGTGATAGACTCTACGTTCACATACAACGGATGTAAGACAGTTTTACACATGCAGAATACTTGGGTTAAACATGACGAGCCTAGCATGTAGATACATGGTCTCGAAACACTAGAGACCGAAAGGTCGAACATGAGTCATATAGTAGATATGATCAACATAGAGATGTTCACCATTGATGGCTACCCCATCTCACGTGATGATCGAGACATGGGTTAGTTGATTTGGATCATGTATCACTTTAAAACTTGAGGGATGTTAATTTAAGTGGGAGTTCATTAGTAATTTGATTAATTGAACTTAAACTTATCATGAACTAATCTTAATAGTTTTTGCATATCTATGTTGTAGATCAATAGCTCGCAATATAGCTCCCCTATTTTGATATGTTCCTAGAGAAAATAAGTTGAAAGATGATAGTAGCAATGATGCGGATCGGGTCCATGATCGAGGATTATCCTCATTGCTGCACGTAAGAATTATGTCCTTGATGCACCGCTAGGTGACAGACCTATTGCAGGAGCAGATGCAGACGTTATGAATGTTTGCAAGCTCGATATGATGACTACTTAATAGTTTAGTGCGCCATGCTTTACGGCTTATAACCGGGACTTCAAAAATGTTTTGAATGCCACGGAGCATATGAGATGTTCCAAGAGCTAAAATTTGTATTTCAGACTCATGCCCGTGTCGAGAGGTATGAGACCTCTGACAAGTACTTTGCATATAAGATGGAGGAGAATAGCTCAACAAGTGAGCATGTGCTCAGAATGTCTAGGTACTACAATCGCTTGAATCAAGTGGGAGTTAATCTTCCAGATAAGATAGTGGTTGACAAAGTTCTCTAGTCACTATCACCAAGCTACTAGAACTTCGTGATGAACTATAATATGCAAGGGATGACGAAAATGGTTCTCGAGCTCTTTGCGATGCTGAAATCGGTGATGGTAGAAATCAAGAAAGAGCATCAAGTGTTGATGGTTAACAAGACCACTAGTTTCAAGAAAAAGGGCAAGGGAAAGAGAGGGAACTTCAAGAAGAATGGCAAGCAAGTTGCCGCTCCCATGAAGAAGCCCAAAGTTGGACCCAAGCCTGAAACTGAGTGCCTCTACTGCAAAGGAAATGGTCACTGGAAAAGGAACTGCCCTAAATACTTGGCGGATAAGAAGGATGGCAAAGTGAACAAAGGTATATTTGATATACATTTTATTGATGTGTACCTTACTAGTATTAATAGTAGCCCCTGGGTATTTGATACCGGTTCAGTTGCTAAGATTAGTAACTCAAAACAGGAGTTGCAGAATAAACAGAGACTAGTTAAGGGCGAGGTGATGATGTGTGTTGGAAGTGATTCCAAGGTTGATACAATCACCATCGCACACTCCCTCTACCTTCTCAGGATTAGTGTTGAACCTCAATAAATGTTATTTGGTGTTTGCATTGAGCATGAATATGATTTGATCCTGTTTATTGCAATACTGTTATTCATTTAAGTCAAAGAATAATTGTGTTCTATTTACATGAATAAAACCTTCTATGGTCATACACCCAATGTGAATGGTTCATTGAATCTCGATCGTAGTGATACACATATTCATAATATTGATGCCAAAAGATGCAAAGTTGATAATGATAGTGAAACATACTTGTGGCACTGCTGTTTAGGTCATATTGGTATAAAGCGCATGAAGAAACTCCATGCAGATGGGATTTTGGAATCACTTGATTATGAATCATTTGATACTTGCGAACCATGCCTCATGTGCAAGATGACTAAAACTCCGTTCTTTGGAACAATGGAGCGAGCTAATGACTTATTGGAAATAATACATACTGATGTATGGGGTCTGATGAGTGTTGAAGCATGCGGCGGGTATTGTTATTTTCTGACCTTCACAGATGATTTGAGTAGGTATGGGTATATCTATTTGATGCAACACAAGTCTGAAACATTTGAAAAGTTCAAAGAATTTCAGACTGAAGTGGAGAATCATCGTAACAAGAAAATAAAGTTTCTATGATCTGATCGTGGAGGCGAATATTTGAGTTACGAGTTCGGCCTTCATTTAAACCAATGTGGAATAGTTTCACAACTCACGCCACCTGGAACACCACAACAGAATGGTGTGTCCGAACGTCAGAATAAGTACTTTATTAGATAAGGTGCCATCTATGGTGTCTCTTACCGATTTACCACTATCATTTTGGGGTTATGCATTAGAGGCGCACACATTCACGTTAAATATGGCACCGCTTAAATCTGTTGAGACGACACCGTATGAATTATAGTTTTGCAATAAACCTAAGTCGTTGTTTCTTAAAGTTTGGGGATGTGATGCTTATGTCAAAAGGCTTCAACCCGATAAGCTCGAGCCTAAATCAGAGAAGTGTGTCTTCATAGGATAGCTGAAAGAAACTATTGGGTACACCTTCTATCACAGATCCAAAGGCAAGATCTTTGTTGTTAAGAATGGGTCCTTTCTAGAGAAGGAGTTTTCTCTCGAAAGAAGTGAGTGGGAGGAAAGTAGAACTTGATGAGGTAATTGTACCTTCTCTCGAATTGGAGAGTAGCACATCAGAGAAATCCATTCCCATGATGCCTACACTAATTAGAGAGGAAGCTAATGATGAGGATCATGAAACTTCGAATCAAGTTACTACTGGACTTCGTAGGTCGAACAGAGCATGTTCCGCACGAGAGTGGTATGGTAATCATGTCCTGGAAGTCATGTTATTAGACCATGGCCAACCTACGAACTATGAAGAAGCTATGATGAGCCCAGATTCTGATAAATGGCTTGAGGCCATGAAATCTAAGATAGGATCCATGTGCGAGAACAAAGTGTGGACTTTGGTGGATTTGCCCAATGATCGGCAAGCCATTGAGAATAAATGGATTTTCAAGAGGAAGACGGACGCTGATGGTAATATCTCTATCTACAAAGCTCTAGTTGTCACAAAAGTGTTTTTGACAAGTTCAAGGGGTTGACTACAATGAGATTTTCTCACTCGTAGTGATGCTTAAGTCCGTCCGAATCATGTTAGCAATTGCCGCATTTTATAATTACGAAATCTGGCAAATGGATGTCAAAAACTGCATTCCTTAATGGATATTAAAGAAGAGTTGTATATGATGCAACCGGAAGTTTTTGTCGATCCTAAAGGTGCTTGTGCAAGCTCCAGCGGTACATCTATCGACTGGTGCAAGCATCTTGGAGTTGGAATATACGCTTTGATGAGGTGATCAAATCATATGGTTTTATACAGACTTATGGTGAAGCCTGTATTTACAAGTGAGTGGGAGCTCATATGTGGATTACATATTATTGATTGGAAATGATATAGAATTTCTAAATAGCATAAAAGGGATACTTGAATAAGAACTTTTCAATGAAAGACCTCGGTGAATCTACTTATATATTGGGCATCAAGATCCATAGGGATAGATCGAGACGCTTAATAGGACTTCCATAAAGCACATGCCTTCACAAGATTTTGAAGAAGTTCAAAATGGATCAGTCAAAGAAAGGGTTCTTGCCTGTGTTGCAAGGTGTGAAGTTGAGTAAGACTCAAAACCCTACCACGACAGAAGAAAGAGAGAGAATGAAAGTCATGCCCTATGCCTTAGCCATAAGTTCTATAAAGTATGCCATGCCATGTACCAAACCTATTGTGTACCTTGCCATGAGTTTGGCAAGGGGGTACAATAGTGATCCAGGAGTAGATCACTGGACAGTGGTCAAAATTATCCTTAGCTACCTAACACTACTAGGGAAAAGCCTAGCAGCAGCTGCTGGTTTTGGCCTCTCGAGCGCTGGGACCGCGCTACTAATAAGGCGCCATCTGCCTAACGTATAGCAAGATGGCTGTCCCACGCCATCTGCTATACATGAATAGCTGTAGCGCTTTTCAAAAGGGGCTGCTGATATTATTTGTAGCGCTGTTTCATGGGAAGCGCCATCGGTAAGGCGGCGCCATCGCTAAATTTTTCCCTCGCTACTACTAGTTTTGTTAGTTTTTTCCCCTGCATATTTGTTTTGTATTTGTTTTGTATTTGTTTTGTATTTGAATAGGCCTTATACAATAATCTTTAGCATATCATACACATACAAATGTAGTCATAGCATATACATACAATTAGTCTCATCAAATCATGTCATCATCATAATCATCATCCAACACAAAGTGGTCTCTCGTCATGATCTCGAAAATAGCGATACAAGTCTCGATTACTTGCAAATACATCGACATCCATCTAAACAATGATATATGTGAGAAGAGCTATCACTTTGAGTACATGAGTTCAGATCCTCTCGCATTAGCGTGAACCTAAACTAACTACTACCGTCGCCGAAACTGGAAACCGTACACTGGGCACGACACTCCGCCACTTGTCGATATATACTCCGGTGTAGCACTTCTTCGCCATCTATGATCTATGCACCGCATCATCACATGAGTCGATGATATGCCGCCCGGTAGACGCCGTCGCAATCACCGTAACACCGCCCTTCATCGCTGCTAGCCATGTTTCCTATGATTAAATCTAGTCAATTAATTCTAGACTTAATAAAATGAATAATGACATAAAAAGGCCTATTGTTTTATGGGAATGTTGACTCCTTCCGGTGCGGCAAATCCGGCACTCGATATGTCCTAGTTGTAGCACAAGTCATGCCGAAATTCATGGAAAATTTCGCATGACCTTTCCTAAAAAGTGGACAAATCGAGAACTGAAATTTGCTTTAACAGTAAATGAATCAACATTCGGCAAGACATAGGCCACTCAAAGATCATTCCTCGAAACAACAAAGCCACTTGGGCACAATCGAACCACCTCAATGTCGATTATGATCAATGAGCAAACACAATTGAGGATTTTTCATATATCATGACCACTTCAAATTTGCATCTCCTAGTGTTTGACACTTCAAGAAATTTGCACAAATCTCATGCTCTCTCAAACTCAATTCAAAAACCAAATATAGATGGATGAACCCTAGAACTCAAATTATGAACCTAGAACTCAAATTAGGTCCTACATTTTGTCCTAATAAAATTCACTAAAAATTAAGAACCTACTAGATTTGCAACACTAATAAAAATTTATATTTTATATTGATTTTTTATCTAAACTAAATGCTACCACCCTAGTTAACATCTAGTTAAACCTTACTTTCCTAACATTTGTAATTAAACACTACAACCCTAACCCTACCGCCCTAGTTAAGCATATACAATTTTTCCCACGGCGAGGGAGGCGATGTGGCGAGGAGGCGAGGCGTCTCTTTCAAAGCACTATCTAAATTCTTTTCCTAACTAAATTAGACTAACTAGATTCTTTTCCTAACTAAATTAACCTAACTAATTTAGAGAGAGAGAGGAGGGGTGGGAGCTTACCGAGGATGGATCCGGTGGTAGCGTGGGAGGCAGTGGTGGCGAGGGAGGCAGGGGCGTCTCCAGTGACGGTGAGGGAGGCAGTTGTAGCGAGGGAGGATCCGGTGGCGTCGACTGCGGCTCCGGTGGCATTGATGAGGCCGCGCGGCTCCGGTGGCGTTGGGGGCGGCTCGGTGGCGCCGACCATGAGCGGCCTGTGGCTCGGGCGCCAACGCTAAGGTGAGACGGCGAAGGGGCGACGGTGAATCGGGCAGATGGCGGCGGGTGGGTCGAGGATTTGGGGAGAAGTGGTGGCGGTAAACGGTTTTGGTTAAGTCAAACTTAGCGGTAGCGCTTTATTTAAACGCTATAGCTAGGTTAGCTATAGCGATTTTCACAAAACGCGCTACTTCTATAGCTATGTAATTTCCTTCATATTTCTTATTTTCTTTTCTGTTTCTACAGCGGGGGTCTAGGAAACGCGCTGCAGCTACGTTAGCTATAGTGCCTCTTACGAAGAAACGCTACTGCTACGCCTTTCTCCTTTTTTCGCTTTTTCATTTATTTTTCTCTACATTTTATTTTTTTTTCCTTTCTCCTTTTTCTATTTCTTTCTTTTTCATTTACTTTTCCATTTGTTTTTCATTTTATTTTATTTCCATTAGCAGTAGCGCTCTCCACGCGGAACGCCGCCGCTATTTTATGTCCTAGCAAGCGCCGCTTCTCTCAAGACCGCCATCGCTATGTGTAGCCTATCGCTTTAGTTATGGGAATATTAGTCCTAGCGCTTTTTCATGTGCACGCGCCATCGCTACTATTGTATCTCGTAGCGCGGTTTTCGCATTACGCCATCGCTATTTAGCACTAGCGCCTGCTTTTGACACGCACATCGCTAAATTTACGTGTGTAAGGTTTTCCCTAGTAGTGTAAGAGGACTAAGGAGATATTTCGATTATAGAGGTAATAAAGAGTTCTTCATAAAGGGTTACGCCGATGCAAGCTTTGACACCAATTCGGAAGACTCTGAGTCTCAATCTGGATACATATTGAAAGCGGGAGCAATTAGCTAGAGTAGCTCCATACAGAGCTTTGTAGACATAGAAATTTGCAAAAATACATACGGATCTGAATATGACAGACCCATTGACTAAACTTCTATCACAAGCAAAACATGATCACTCCGTAATACTCTATGGGTGTTAATCACATGGTGATGCGAACTAGATTATTGACTATAGTAAACTCTTTGGGTGTTGGTCACATGGCGATGTGAACTATGGGTGTTAAATCACATGGTGATGTGAACTAGATTATTGACTCTAGTGCAAGTGGGAGACTGAAGTAAATATGCCCTAGAGGCAATAATAAAGTTGTTATTTTAAATTATGTTTCCTTATTCATGATAAAGGTTTATTATTCATGCGAGAATTGTATTGATCGGAAACTTAAATACATGTGTGAATACATAAATAAATACCATGTCCCTAGTAAGCCTCTACTAGACTAGCTCATTGATCAAAGATGGTTAAGTTTTCCTAACCATATACATGTGTTGTCATTTGATAACAGGATCACATCATTAGGAGAATGATGTGATGGACAAGACCCATCTGTTAGCTTAGCATAATGATCGTTCAGTTTATTGCTATTGCTTTCTTCATGTCAAATACATATTCCTTCGACTATGAGATTATGCAACTCCTCGGATCTTTGGAGGAATACCTTGTGTGCTATCAAATGTCACAACGAATCGGGTGATCATAAAGATGCTCTCTGGTATCTCCGAAGGTGTTTGTTGAGTTGGTATAGATCGATATTAGGATTTGTCACTCCAAGTATCGGAGAGGTATCTCGGGCCCTCTTGTAATACACATCATAAGCTTGCAAGCAAATGACTAAGTAGTTAGTCACAAGGTGATGTATTACGGAACGAGTGAGGAGACTTCTTGGTAACAAGATTGAAATAGGTATGAAGATACCGACGATCGAATCTCGGGCAAGTAACATACCGATGGACAAAGGGAATTACATATGTTTTCATAACGGTTTGACCGATAAATATCTTTGTAGAATATGTAGGAGCCAATATGGGCATCCAGCATCCGCTATTGTTCATTAACCGAAGAGGTGTCTCGGTGATGTCTACATAGTTCTCGAACCCGTAGGGTCCGCACGCTTAACGTTCGTTGACGATATAGTGTTATATGAGTTATATGTTTTGGCGGCCGAATGTTGTTCGGAGTCCCGGATGAGATTACAGACATGACGAGGAGTCTCTATATGGTCAAGAGGTAAATATTGATATATATGGCGATGGTATTTGGACAAGGAAGTGTTTTGGGACGCACTGGAAGGAATCGTCACGGAAGGGGTTCCGCACTTCATGCAACAAGTTATGGGCCTTATGGGCCAACGGAGGGGATAGACCAGCCCACAAGGGGGTTGGTGCACCTCCTCCCTTGTTTGGTCAACCCTAGGGAAGGAAAAGGGGCAGGGCTAGCCCCTCCTGCCTTTCCTTCTCATGGGAGAAAGGAAAGGGGGGGGGGGGCACCCTCCCCTTCCTTTCCCAGCACTCCAAATAAGGAAAGGGGTGGCGCGGCTTGGGAGGGACCCCTAGTAGGATTCCTCCTACTTGGGCGCCTCCTTTGGCTGCTCATCCCTCCCTCCCACCTATATATATATATATATAGTAGCATTATTCTAATTCCAGGATTAGAATAACTATTTGGATCACAGCGTGCCCTGTATAGAGGCGACGAGGTGTTTCTGAATTTCCGAAAACGCAAAACAAAAAAATCCCTCCCATCCCCACCCAACTCCCGCACCACCTCTGCCCGATTCCCCACGACCACCTCCCATCATTGGCTCCGATCTAACGCGGCTCCCGCCGCCAGCCCCCTGGCGTCGGCGTTGCTCCTGCCGCCGGCCGATGCACCTCCCGCCGACGCCCCCCGGCCTAGCTACCGCCGCCGCCTACCACAAAGGCCACCATGGCCGCCACTCCCCCGTCGGCCTCGCGTAGCCCCACCCCGCCGGCCTCGCGCCACCCCTTCCCTCTGGCCCCGCGCGCCGCCTGGATAGCCTCGCCACCGGACGCCCACGTCGCCGTCCTCCGCCACGGTCATGCTCCTCCCGGTGATGTGCGTCACCAGCGCCAGGATCCCCACCATCTCCCGCATGTCGCGCGCCCCTCCCCACCGGCCTCTCTTCCGCACACGGCCACTGCCTGACCCACCAGCGAAGGCCACCAGTCACCCATTGGTCCAGTCGCCGCTCAAAAATCCAGATGCAGTTCAGGGACTTCTGCTGCTGCAGGTCGCACCGCTCTACCCACCAGCATCACATCCATGAAGGTCGCCTCTTCCCCTGCCCTTGCTCTGCATCTAGTAGGCCAAAAATTGTACATCTGTATTTCCAAGCATTGACCCATGAGGCTCAAGTTCCGTAGAAGTTCACGTACAGTGGAGCCTTATCTCTGTTTTGACAGCAAGATTAATTAGAAAGGTGTCTTTCAATTATAATGCTAATACAAAAATGTGTCCACTTCCTAAATATGCATCTTCCTTTGCTTTAATCTTCCCTGATCCTTTGCTTTAACCGTCCAATAGCGACCGCCGCGCAGTCCAACCTCGCCTGCGCCTGCAGTGCCTCGTCATCCACTCGCTCGCATAGATCCTTTGCGGGACGCCGGTTGCGTGCTAGCTACTCGGCACTTCCCGCATCTCCTCTCACTCCTAACTATAGCCTGGAATGCGTCTGCATGAGCTCCATGACAGGCTATATATGGAGGCTACGGAACAACTAGAATTTCACTTATTTTAGTTTGTGCATTTCTACTGCTGCCGATAGAGAGGACAACAACGATGGTATTTTTCTCTGAACTTTCATCTACATGTGTTGAGATTATGTCTCAGGCCATGGCTATTAATTCTCCTGAACTTTTTGTGCGCCTGGTCATTTTCAGGCTACAGCTATTTCTCTCTGAACACTTCTAG
The DNA here is from genome assembly GCA_021605205.1 of Aegilops longissima. NCBI lineage: Eukaryota > Viridiplantae > Streptophyta > Magnoliopsida > Poales > Poaceae > Aegilops > Aegilops longissima. The sequence continues at coordinate 18,624 of JAHIAM010000442.1, forward strand.
GGGCTAAAAAGGCGGGGTGATGTAGCAGTGGCGAAGCAGCCATCAATGAGGAGCAATGGCACTGATGGATGAACTTCACGTGTCAATGCCTCTGCGAAAATGGTTTTGTGTAGTTTTGTATTTTAGTGCAAGCACTCTCAACTCCTTGAAACCGCCCCACGCCCAGCTGATGTGTTTAAGTGTCTTGCCAGTTCGCTTTGGCCTACATAAGCTACTGCTATTTGTGTCTACATCAGAACTCAGGTGTCTGGAGAAAAAGTGCCTGTTGCATCACATTTGTTTGTGTTTATCCTCTGAAAAAACTGGCCATTGTTGCAGGCCGGCTTCGCAAGATGCGTCCGTTCAGCTGCAAAAAAACGAGCATTATATTCTGTTGTCAAGCTCGCTCACTTGTTGGAATGAAAAGACGACTGAAGGTCAAAAGAAATTGCTCGAGAAGGTCAAAAGTATGTTTATATTTTCTGGAACACCAACAGTCTCTTGACATCATTGGTTATCGAAAAAGTGTTGTCCATCATTTTCATCAATGCCTTAATTGATGAAAAGAATGCTGCTGCTCGCTTCCAGTGCTATGTGTGTGTTAGAACATCTCTGTGTCTCACCTATCTTAGTTGTTCTCCTGCTCTCTAAGGTACTATCATAAGCTTGTACAACTTGTTAGAACAAATGAAAATGTACTAATCTGAAGTTCAGGGATGATAAAGAAAGAAGACATGGAATCTAGGATCTTGTGATTTTCCATGAGGTAAGTTGCAGCAAAAACTCTGCTTTGATTTGGAAGTTGTGAAGTATCAGACTAGAACATTTTTTATCTCAAACATGCATACAGTAAGTTGCAACGCTTCTCTGAACATTTCTTTGATGTGCAGACTCGGATGACCTCCCGCACCATCCTTCTCCCGCTATGCGACCACCTTTTCTGCCACGTCTCCAACGATCGCTGCTGCTGCTACCTCCCGCCATATGAAATGGGGTTGCTGCAGTCCGCATTGTGCTACACCAGCAGGACGGCTCCTTAAGATCGTGCCACTCGTCCTTCTTCCATCGACCATGGTCTCCATCACCGTTAGTAAAGCTATACTCCATGATCAATGTGTTTGCTGGGCGCGCTTGATGCATACGAGGGAAGTAGCCGGGGGAAGGAACTGGCTGCACACTCGCTGCTTTTGGCATGGCCCAGTGGTGGTTCGCTAGGTGGCAGGCCACGTTTATGTGAGCTAGAAGTAAGAGTGTAAGCATTACATATGTTGCTTTGCTCATGGGTTTGAGTGAGCAAATGTACATGCACGGGAAATGCGAATGTGCCTTATTAGTGAGTATGTTGGTTGTGTCACTGTGTCATCTGGACAACTAGTAACACTACACTGATTTTGGAAAATGTAAATTAAAATGTTAACGTTCAGCTACGACAGACTAAAAATATATATTATGTTGGTCTTTTTATAGAGAAATTTGTATTCTATTGATTAATTTTTTTTAAAAAAGCCCCTAAATAACAATGTAGTTAAATGTATATGGAAAACTCAAATTATTTCCTTTCCTAGAAAAACAAAAGTATGAAGTTCAATTTAAAAAATGTTTGATGCTTATTTAAAACCCTTATTTTTTTCTGAAGAATAAAACTAAGAAGTTCAAATTAAAATAAAAGAAAAGTTTGAAGTATATAAAAAACACAATTTTTTACAAGAAGTTCACGTGCACCTCCGTGCACGGTTCATAATTTATATTGCGGGATGTCCGACCTCCAATTAAATGTTGTAAAATGGCAATAAATGACGTCCGAGTTTTAATCGCGTGTAATTCGACATACACACAAAAATGTGATAGAAGTTCATAGTGAAAACAACGAGAAGTTCAACTGCTGCAAGGAATACATTTCATGTGAGAATAAAAGCATAGAAAAATAAAAGTTTAAAAGGTTTGTAGAAAGAAGTTCAAGTGCTCTGTCCGGAGAAGTTCTTAAATTCTTACGAGAGAGGCTCATCTTGTATTTCCATGTTCGATTTTTTTTTTCGTATAAAAATCGAATACAATTCTTTTCTCAAAATATAAAAAGGTGAAGTTCAAATTGAAATAACACAGAAGATCGGAGTTTATTAAAACCTAGGATTTACCTTTTTCAAAAAATAAAAAGCACAACGCCATTTTTGCACTTTTGAAAACAATCCCATAAAATAAAAATGGTTGCTAGAAGTTCAAGTGCTCGCGAGGAAAGTTCAAAAATCTCGTGAGAGAGGTTCTCCGTATTTAGATGTCCAAAATACATTAAAAAGATGTTGTTTTGTGTTTTAAAATAATTCTCTCAAACCGTAGAGAAGTTCAAAGTGATAACAACGGAAGTTCACGTATTACATGGTGTGTATTTCACATAAAAAATACAATAAAGTGAAACAAAGTGAAGTTCAAATAGACATGCCCCAAGAAGTTCAACTACTTCACGAAAGGCAAAAACAAGACGTCAAAAAACAAAGACGTCAAAAATTAGAGTGAAGTTTAAGCAGACATGCCCGAGAAGTTCAACTACTTCACGCAATGCATTTCCATTCACGATGAAGGCAGAAATCATGATCTCGTCGTTTTCTAATTTACTTCAAAACGGCAGGAATATCATTTGTGTAAGTTCAAGTCCTCGGTCTGAGAAAGTTAAAAAAATATTGTGAGAGAGGTTTGTACAAAAAGAATATCATTTGTGTAACACTGACGAAAATGGATGGGAAAATTATAAGCAAAAATATGTCACAGAAGTCCAACGTGAAAACATCGGGAAGTACAACTACTACACTGAATGAATTTCACAAGAAAATTTTTTAAAACTGTCGCGAGTATGAAAAAATGATCAGCACGGAAAAGTTACGTGTTTATAGCAGCTTTCATCGGTATATCACTTGCTTAATTTCGGTGAGTGGATGAAGAGCTACGAGAAAAAAAGCACGTTAAAAACAGAGTGAAGTTCAGGCAGAAATGCCACAGAAGTTCAAGTACTTCACGCAATGCATTTTCGACGAATCTGTTTCGCGATAAAGGCAGAACGAGTGATCTCATCGTTTCTGAAATTACTTGAAATTGGCTGGGATTCAGAGAAAACCATCAACATGAAAAAGTTTTGCATTTTTCATAGCTTTTCAACACTATATTATTTGCCCCGTTCCGATGAAGTTTGTAGAAATTAAGGTGAAAATACATTTTTAGCCATTTTCAAAATCAACGTAAAACCCTAATGAATTTGGAGAAACAATACGTACCAAAAAGTTTCGCATTTTTTCAGGCTTTCCAACTCCATATCATTTTCTATATTCAGACGTATGATTAAAAAAATAGATCGAATATACAAACTTGGTAGAACTTGTACCGTTTTCTAAATTACTCTTAAACCATTCAAAATTAGAAAAAACTTTCAACATGAGAAAAAAACGCATCTTCATAAGCTTTCCAACGCTATATCATCTGTCTCAATTGGATTAGGCATTTAGAAATGGCAACGAAAATACTGAACTCGGTTGTTCGGTTTATAAATTTTACGATTTTCCACATTACTCTTCAACCATAGGGAATTAGAAAAAACTTGCAGCATGTGGAAGGAGCGGTTTTACAGCAACTTTCCAACGCCATATTATTTGCCTCATTCTAATAAACGGTTTAGAAATACGATCGAAAATACGATTCACTTTTTTGTATGAAGAAAAAATGGTTTTCAAAACTGCTCTTAAACCACTTACATTTTGCCAAAAGTTAAAGTTGGGTCATGATACTGGTGTCCATAGCTTTCCAACAGTATATCGCAAGCCCCATTTGGGCAATGTTGATGTAAGTTCAACCTAGCACTAGGGAAGTTCAGTCAAACAACTCAGCAAAGAAATTGCAAAAACGCAATTTCATCACGACCGAGAGCAAAATCCCCAAATGAAGCGAGATTTCTATTTAAAACCAGTATTTAGTTCCTAAAAACATTTCTAGATTACACTAACATCATATAGAACACTACTAACTGAATAATTCATGGGAAGCCACGGTTGCAAAAGATAGCCCAAGGTCGGGTTCGTGACAGAGGGAAGTTCAGCGTACAAAACAAAAATACGCCATGAATTTCAACGTGAAAACAACATGAAGTTCAACTACTACGCTGAATGAATTTCATATGAAAAACTTTTAAAATCGTTAAGTAGTATGAAAAATGATCAACACGGAAAGTTGCGTGTTTACGCAGACTTTCCATCGGTATATCACTTGCTCATTTCCGGTGAGTGGATGGAGAGCTAGGAGCAGTGGATAGAGATATACGAGAAAAAAAAAGCACGTGAAAAACAGAGTGAAGTTCAAGTACACGTGCCGAGAAGTTCAGGTTCTTCACGCAGTGCATTTTCGAAGAATCAGCTTCGTGATAAAAGCAGAACGAATGATCTCACCATTTTCGCAATTACTTGAAACCGGCTAGGAATCAGAGAAAACCATACGCATGAAAAAGTTTTGCATTTTCCATAGCTTTTCAGTGGTATATTATTTGCTCCATTCCGATAAAGTATGTACAAATTATGCCAAAAATACATTTTTATTTATTTTCCAATTTGAATTAAAACCGTATGGAATTAGGAGAAACAATATATACAAAAAAGTTTCGCATTTGCTTAATCTTTCCAACGCCGTATCATTTGTTGCATTTGGATGTAAGGTTAAAAACTTATCTCGAAAATACGAAATCGGTTGAACTTGTACCTTTTTTGAATTACTTTTAAACCGTTCAAAATTAGAGAACACTTTTAATATGAAAAAGTAGCGCATTTTCACAAGCTTTCCAATGCCATATAATTTGCCTCAAATGGATTAGCCGTTTATAAATTACATTACAAATACCAACTCGGCTGTTCGGTTTTTGAAACTTTGCAATTTTTAAAATTACTCTTTATCCACAGGGAATTAGAGAAAACTTTCAACATGTGGAAGGAGCGGTTTTGCAGCAGCTTTCCAACGCTATATTATTTACCTAATTCCGATAAACAGTTTAGAAATGCGATCAAAAATACGATTCACGTTTTTTGTATGAAGAAAAAACGGTTTTCAAAACTGCTCTTAAACCGTTTACATTTTGCCAAAAATTTAACTTGGATCATGATATTGGTGTCCATAGCTTTCTAACGGTATATCGCAAGCCCCATTTGGACACTTTTGGCTGAAGTTCAACCTAGTACTGGGAAGGTCAAAGCGTTACTCGGAAGTTCATGTTGTGATCGAATATTATTACGATCCCGTGATCGTAATAGTGTTTATGTGTGTGTGTGTGTATATATATATATATATATATATATATATATATATATATATATATATATATATATATATATATATATATATATATATATATATATATATGTGTGTGTGTGTGTGTGTGTGTGTGTGTGTGTGTGTGTGGGGGGGGGCAGCCTAGCAACAAAGTAATTGCCTATCCGCAGTGGCGCCCTCCCCTCCACCGCTTACACCCCGGTCATATTTTCAGTAGTGCTTAGGTGAAGCCTCATGGAGATCACTTCACCACACTATGTAACAAAGACACATCCGTGACATTTTAAATAATGAAAAAATTTATGTCATACACATGGCACTTCTATGACGATAATTGTGACAAAACCGGTATTATCATAGATGTGGTGGGCTCCTACTTTATGACAAAAAATCATGATGTAAACTTTTCATCTGGCGGGCCGGAGACGCAGCTGCATGACATTCTTTGGGCCGTCCATGACGGAAAAACTATGGTAGAAGCGAGGGGAGGAAAATTTCGGGAGTTCCTACGGTGGGAGGTCGGGGTCGAGCGATGCGTGTTTCTCTCAGACACGTGACGCTGTGTGTGCGGGCGCGTTGGCTCTAATCGAACCCGAAGCGAGGCGTTGGGCTCTAATCAACCCGAAAGGACAGACCGCAGTTACGCTTTATCGAACCCGAAGCGATCGATCGATGGTCGTTAATCGAACTCGATCGAGCGATTCTTCACTCTGCCGCTAATCAAGCCGATCGATGGTGCCTCTAGGATGAACAAAGGAGCGTTGTGGGGGTTTGATGAACAAGGAGCGGTGGCGTTGCCTCTGGATGAACAGACCCGTGGTGTGGTGGAGGGCTGGATGAACAGAGACGGTGGAGGGGTGCCCGTGGAGGGGTGGTTGAACAGGACCCCGTGGTGTGGAGGGCTGGATGAACAGTAGACGGTGGAGGGGTGCCCGTGGAGGGGTGGTTGAACAGGACCCCGTGCTGTGGAGGGGTGGTTGAACAGGACCCCGTGCTGTGGAGGGCTGGATGAACAGTAGACGGTGGAGGGGTGGTTGAACAGTAGCCGGTGGAGTAGCGCACGGTGGAGGTTGGATGAACAAGAGCCCGTGGAGGCTGGAGGAGGTTGACGGTAGCACGTGGAGGCTGGAGGAGGTCGACGGTGGATATGAACAGTATCCCGTGGAGTCCCGTTTTGCGGTACGCCACACCCCTCACGATGAACAGGACCCCCGTTTCGACCGTAGGAGGCCTGTTTCGTTCGTTTTGCGGTACGCCACACCCCTCCCAATCAACAGGACCCCCGTTTCAACCGTAGGAGGTCCGATTCGTCCGTTTTGCGGTACGCCACACCCTCCCGATCAACAGACCCCGTTTCGACCGTAGGAGGTCCGCTTCCTCTATTTTGCGGACGCTGCACCCTCCCGGCGAACAGGATCCTGCTTTAACGCGGGCTACCGAACACAAGGCCGTTTTCTCCGCCAGCGGCACGCCAGCCTCGCTTCCATCGCCTGCTTCGCCCAAGCCTCACGATGAACACGACCACGCATCCTGCTCCGACCCAGCCGGTTGGCTCCCACGTGCCGCTGCCTCCCGGCGAACACGACGCATTCCGTTGCCTCCCATTAACACGACACATTCCGCTGCCTCCCATGAACACGACGACGACAAGAGCCCGCTCCGACCCAGCCATGTCAACGAGCCCTCGCCAGACGATGCGCGTAGTAGGCGCTTGAGACCCCGCCAGATGTACACATATGTGGCAGATTTTCTTTCTTGCACCTCGCCGCCAGACGACGTGTACATGCTACGCAGCGCGCTACTACGACACGTCGCGGCGCGCTCTACTACGACACGTGCACGCCTCTACATCGACCAGTATTTACGTACACGTTCGCGACCGGAATGACAACGCTACGTATGCTTCGACCAGGTGGGTCCCGACTGTCAGGCACTTCCTTGCGTGCAAAGATGTAGCTGGTGGGTCCTAGCACTCAGGGGGGCGAATCGTTTTTTTTTTGCCCGGACGCAATTCCTTGCGTGCGAAGATGTAGCTGGTGGGTCCCAGCAGTCAGGGGGCGAATCATTTTTTTGCCCAAACGCACTTCCTTGCGTGCGAAGATGTAGCTGGTGGGTCCCAGCAGTCAGGGGGATACGTTTTTTTCGCGAAATATAGTGGCCCGTCCGGTGGGTCACAGCTGTCAGGTGGAGGAATCATTATTTTCCGCGTAATAAGGAGGCACTTCCTTGATGCGGCCCTGGACCCAGCTGTCAGCCTCTCCACGTATAGTCCATGTCCGATGGAAGTCGTTCCTTGACCACGTTGACCACGCCGCGCAAGGAGCACCAGGGAGGTGGACGACGGCGAGGCCTAGGAAGGGGACGACGCGGAGCCGGTGAAGACGCGGCAGTGGAAGCCCGCGCGGAGAGGAGTACGAGGGTTCTTGGTTGTTCTGCGGTGTGAGGCTGCCGTCGCCGAGGGCATGGCCAGCCGTGGGAATAGTAGGGGCGGTGAGGCCTCCACGGCAGACATCCGCCACGGGAGGCAGGAGCATGCAGCACGACCGCGCTGCTTTGGGCGATGGAGCAAGAAGACCAGAGGTTGAAGAAGCACTACGGCCGTTGGATGGACATCGACGGTCACCGGAGCTAGAATCGTTTATATTGACTAAGTTGACAAAGCCCTCCGTCCTGTCAACTTAGTAGGCCCATTAAGTCAGCCTCCCACCAAGGTGGGTCCCAGCTAGGTGGGGTATTCATTTTTTGTGCGTAATAAGGAGGCACTTGGTGGGCCCGAGCCGATGCAGGGGAACGTTTTTTTCGCGAAATACGGTGGCCCGTCGGGTGGGTCCCAGCAGTCAGGGGCAAACGTTTTTTTCGCGATATACTGGTCGACGTTCGGTGGGTCCCTGCTGTCTGGTGGAGGAATAATTATATTTTCCGCGTAATAAGGAGGCACTTCCTTGCGGCTGCCGTGGACCTAGCTGTCAGCCTCTCCATGTACAGTATTCTTCTGATGGAATTCGGTCGTTCACCACATTGACCACGCCGCAACGAGAGCACCACGACGGTGGACGACGGCGAGGCCTAGGAAGGGACAATGCGGAGCCGGGGAAGACGCGGCAGTGGATGCCCACGCGGAGAGGAGTACGAGGGTTCACTGCTCGGCAAGGCCGCCGCCGCGCAGAATAACAGGGTTGTGGGTGAGTGGAGGAGGGATGGCCTGGTCGGCCGTGGGAGTAGTATGGGGCGGTGAGGCTCGGCAAGACAGCCGCCACGGAGGCAGGAGCAAGCGGCACGACCGCATCGCTTTGCAGCGGCTGGAGCAAGAAGACCAGAGGTTGAAGAATCATCGCGCCGCTGGATGGACATCGACGGTCGGTCGAGCTAGAATCGCAGATATTGACTAAGTTGACAAAGCCCTTCGCCCCCGTCAACTTAGTAGGCCCACTATACTGGGTCCCAGCTAGCAGGGGGAGTATTCATTTTATTGTGCGTAATAAGGAGGCACTTCCTTGCGTGCGAAGATATAGCTGGTGGGTCCGAGCTGTCAGTGGCGGTAACGTTTTTCGCGAAATACAGAGGCCCTTTCGTGGTTCCCGGATGTCGTGGAGGAATCATTATTTTGCGCTGTAATAAGGAGGCATTTCCTTGCGGCGGCCGTGGATCCAGCTGTCGGCCTCTCCACGCATGACCCACTTCAGATGCATGTCGGTCGTTGACCACGCTGACCATGCCACGCCGAGAGCACCAGGCAGTGGACGACGGTGAGGCCTAGGAAGGAACTAAACGGAGGCAGGGAAGACTCGGCAGTTGTTTTGTTTCCCACGCGAGGGGAGTACGATCGCACGAGGGTTTATCGTTCGTCTGCCGTCGCCGGAGAATAACAGCAGTGTGGGTGAGTAGAGGGATGGCTAGGCCAGCGATGGGAGTACGATGGGGCGGTGAGGCTCACAAAGAAAGACAATCGGTCATGGGAAGGAGGGAGCAGAGCAGTCCGACGGCGCTTGTTTGAGCGGCCGAGCAGGAAGAGCAGAGATTGAAGAAGACGACGGCCATTGGATGGACATCCAACGATATCTGTGCCATCTATGGAAAGCCTCAAATATGTGGAAAACAGCATACAACCCATCTCGCCATTATTTCAAATAATTTACAGCCCATTTGCTAATTCTTACGGGATTTTTGGAGCCCATATTCTTTTTGTTAGCATTACAACCCATATTGTGGCCACGGTTAAAAAATTATACGAAATTTTGCATATGTCGGTGCGGTTCGAACTGTTTTTAATCCCGAAATTTCGAGTCACATTCAGACTGATTTTAAAAATAAATGTATATCAATATAAAATCCAATAAATTGTCCACGCATAAAAATCAATGCAATTTAAAATATCGAAATGCAAAAAAGATATTTGAAACTAATTGACGGTTTGATGTGTTTTAAAATGTACAACCCATTTCTCATTCTCGATAGGCTATTTTCTCGCCACCGAATGAAGCTCTCCTCGCCTTGAAAGATTTGCAGCCCAACAGGCCCGGTAAAGCGACTTACTTGACAAATCACAAAAAACTGGGCTAGCCATTTTCGTAAAGAAAAAAACTACTGGGCTGGTCTGTGGTAAACATAAAAGAAAAGGTTGTCTAGACAGGGCGAGTGTCCCGCACAGCCCAGATTGACACCTCGCCTCGCCTCAAAAACAAATTAGATAAATGCCACTCCAATTATGGCGATTCATAAAATGCCACGCAATTTCCAAACTTTGAAAATGCCATCGCAATTTTTGCAAACTTTGAAAATGCCACCGCAGTTTGCAAACTTTGAAAACGCCACTCGGACTTCAAAAATGCCACTAGAAATGGCATGAAATGGCATTTTCAAAGTTTGGAAATTGCAGTGGCATTTCTGGATACACCAGATTTGGAGTGGCATTTATCAAATTAACCCAAAACAAAAAAACTGGGCGAGATGTCGGGTCCCTGGTGTCACCGCTCACAGTAATTCTCTCGCTTATTGACTACGCTGACAATGGCATGGGACCCAGATGTCGAAATCCACTAGGAGGAGCCATTTTTTATTGGCTTGAAATAAGGAAGCACTTGCTTTGCATCGCCATGACCTTGACGGGTCCTCGCTGTCATCCTCTCCACGCATAATCATCTCCCGATTGTGTACGCGTCAACTTGCTAGGCCCACAAGTCAGCCTCTAAACCCGTGGAGGACAAATACAACCCATTTAAAAAATAACAGCCCATTCCATACATTCAAACGGAAAGTTCAACATTCAGAGCAAAGTAATGTGTCTAATCCACATATAGTAATCTGAACTTCCACGCTGACAACCATCATAGCCAAGTTAAATATCTACTCCCACTAATACTCTAGTAGCGTACAAGTACTAACTTACTCTTAGCTAACTAGACGATGTCGGCCGCCATCTGTGGTACACGCTAAACGCCGACACCGGCGTCGTGCGCCTCGCCTCGTACTTGCAAGAGGTGCGATAGGGCGCGTTGCTCGCGCGCTTGGCCCTTTCCATGCCGGCGTGGTCCACCGAAGCTTCGGCTTCCAAGCGGGAAACCCACTTGATGAGCTGGTAGTAAAAATCAGCATCGCGAACGCGTGCTTGCCCGACAGCCTCCAGGGCTATTTGCCGGGCGCCGGCCTCCACGTAGTCGGCCCAGTTGTGGGCGCTCTGCTTGCGACTCAGAGCGTCGGTGCGTTGCTGCTCCATGTCCCGCTGGCGGCGCAAATCGGCGATACGCTGCTCCTCCGCCAGGCAGTCGCGCTCCAACAACTCCTGCTCCTCCGCCATGCGGTCGCGCTCCAACAACTCCTCGATCTCCGTATTGCCATCTAAAGACAGATAGAATGCCTCCTCCCTCCGTCTGCCTTCCGGTGAAAACCCGAACACTAGTTCTGGCGGTGACCGCCTCCGGCGTCGCCTACAGCGGATGGGCGGGGGCATGGCGGACGAGGCGAGCAACGTCGGGCCGGTGGGGGTTTATGAGGATATGGCGAGTTGGGTCACGGTGGCACCGGAGAAAGCCGGGAAACAGTACTTATAGGCGGAAGCTAGCGCGACGGTCATCGGAATTCAATGCATAATGGCTTAGCGCGCCAGCTTGCCGCGGAAAACTAGAGAAACTGGAATGATGACTGTGTCGTCCCGTCCCGTCTGGGTCGCACACCGGCATGGCGGTCAAACGAGTGCACTCGAATCATCTCCCTCCTTGACAATAATGATTCCACGGATTTAAAGTGTATCTTTTTTCGCATCAGTTAGCTTCCTTAATTTGGCCGATCGCATGCGTGCACTCGAATCGCCGCAGCAAGACGCTGCGAAAGATGCAACGAGTCGCAGCCGAGGGCACCTATGCAGCCACTTAAATTGCTGGAATTAATTAGGCTTAAACTTCTGCATGCCGTTAATTATTGCCATGCCTTGGTCTTGCTGCTTTGCTCACGGGACTAATAAACCCGGACGGAGGGAGTACCTTGGTTGGTGAGAGGTTTGAATTAAGCCCTACAATCTGGAAAGGAGGTACTAGTACGTGTGTGATCCGCTATTTATTCATGTAGGATCGAGTAGGTCGTTTCTTGAATTGAGCCCTGCAAACCGGAAAGGAGGTAGTACATGCGTGATCCGCTATTTATCCGTGTAGGATCGATAGTGTAGCTTGTCAGTTTCTTCAGAGGTAGGAATTTTTATCCATGTAGGATCGATAGTGTAGCTTGTCAGTTTCTTCAGAGGTAGGCATTTTTATTCAAAAAGCTGCCACTTCGCATCTTTGCGTCATAAATAAAACTGCCAGAGCGCATTTGTAGGCTAGCTAGTGATCGATCAAGAATTTGTAAACACCGAGCTAACAGAAATAAGTAACTATTAATGCATCTCAATGATTCACAGATCATATACAAATATGTAGCTCCAAAAGCAAAGATCAGCCACTTCGGATCTTGCGGCCGCAACTAAAACTAACTAGTACGATTCCCATACATAAGATCAACATGTTAATGCATCTCAATGATTCACGATCATATACAAATATGTAGCTCCAAAAGCAAAGATCTAGAAAAAACATATGTTCTTCCTACTAACATGGATGCTTCTCTTGGCCAACATTCAAGATGATTGAAAGACAAATTTGTTTATGAAGTCTACAATTCCTCTTGCAAACGTAAGTGGTTTCACCAACAGCTGGAACCATGAGAATGAACCACACATGATGGAGGAACATCCATCGCAATATGATTTGGTCTCTCTCAATCACACCGCGAGACTATTTTCGAATACAAACTTTAACTTAGGCAAAATGATGCCCATTGTATAATCAGACCAAAGCAATGAAGCACCTAGTGTTGGCCAATAAATAGTACAAGATTACTTTTCTGCAGTCCATGAAGTGACTATCCAATATTTCGTGTCTATTTTCAAATGGGCGCATGAAGTGACTATACTATTCTCTTGTGCAGTTCAACCAAAATTGCGGACACTTTGTTTGTTTGCCAATAGCAAAGGGCGACATCTCTCTGCACAAATATCAAGCAGCTAGTAAACATATACCACACCTTGTATTTTCAGTTTAAACATGTCTCTTTCGCTTAGCATCCATCATGCTCTGACCGGACAACTGACACAGCTTATGTTTTGCACTAGACAATTTCATACTGAATTGATTTGTTGGTTCAGAGCAGAAATATAGCGCCTATTCTTCATCAGACCAAGGATATCCATGTTCGCAGTGATGGAAGAGGTGAAATCGATACAACCGAAATTGAGCATCCAATCATTGAATCATGTCCTGCACCTCCAATGTAGGTCCACCCTGCCAATAAATTCACATGCAAACCACTAGTATTACTATCTAATGACAGCACAAATGAGTAGCAAGATAGTAGCAAACCATGTACCTTTGTAATGAATAGCTCATAGTGCCACCAATTGGATATAAAGGTTTGGAAAAAACATGCTCCTAATGTTGAACCAATTGGACTTTTTGTGCAGTTCCACTAGAATCGAGCATCCCTGTTTGCATAGATATTGAAAGTGTGATTACTCTAAAAGTGGCACTAGTTGAAGCATAGACTCACAAATATAAGCATTCCAATTTCTTAATGGGAAAAGCTAGCAAGACTGTTTCTAACCACCTATTTGAAGGAATAAATAAAGCAACAACGGCAGATGTCAGGAAGGCATACATAGTTTTTTCTGAAAAACTGAGCCATTCCTGACCTTTCCTCTTCTTTTAAGCAAATTTTGTGCAGTTCTACTAAAATAAAATGCCATCACCGCCTTGACAATTCAATGATACTGTACAAAAGGAAATGAATTAACATTACATCATGATGTCAGGTATGTAGTGGACAGGCATTAGAGACAAACATACAGACCTCCTCCAATAACATAATGAACATTAATTTTAACAAAGGTGTGATTAGCTTTACCGGGATAATTTGAGTGAACTCTACACCCTTTGTTCCTTAATATAAGATGTTTTCATGTTCAATTTAAAGTACCCAAACGCCTAGTATTTAGAAAAACAGGTAGTAGTTTTCTTGAGCACATATCCGGGAAAGCTTGCCACACTTTATTTATGTCCATACGCTAATGCAACACCATTGAATACTACAAATATACACTAATCCAAAGGGCTAGTGCAACAAGAGAGTAGTTAGTTTATTACAGGTACAGTACAATGGTTTTATGAATAGATTTCAATAAACTCTAGCAATCGGAAGGTTTCTATAAGAATTAACAATACAAAATGTAAAGGTAACAAGTTTCAGATTGGTATACTAGCTGTGCATGAGCATTAAACCAAATACAAAAGTCTGAAGGTAACTAGCATTATTAACTAATGACAGATAAAAAATTGCAAACCATGTACCTCCAAGGTAAATATCATTTCGAACTCGGGGACCTTAAAATTGCTATCCCAATCTTGATAATCGATCAAACATAAAAACTTGATCGAATCGAATCAAGAGAACAGCCGGAGGAGGAGGTGCCCACTCTTGACCTTTCCTCTTGTCTTCATAATTGTCGTGCGGTTTAACCAAAATAAAATGACATCAGCGCCTTGGCATTTTGGTGACACTGCACAAAAAAATTAACTTATCTCATGAAAGTGAGGTATGTAATCTATAAGCATTAATAAAGGCAAAAATCTGAAGGTAGTAACAAGTTTCATCGTTGGTATATGGATGTGCAACAACATTAGAATGCCTTAGCTGAAAAATCTTTAATACATCCACAATCAACAACTAACCCTGAAATAATCCAAAGGACATTAAATGGCATTGCTTAAATTTATCGGTGGCATTAGACCGAGAGCGGCATTAGTTAAATGTGGCATCACTTTAGCAGTAGCATTGCTTGACTTGACTTGCCGTTATACTAACAACAAAAAAGTGGCAATAAGAGCATGGGAGGCCCATTCGACAATGGGCGCACCAAGACGATGTACCTCCATGGACGCAGAGTGGTGAGGGAGGTATGGTTGCCCGAGCAACAAATATCCAGGCAGCATATGTGGATTACGCCCCATTTTTGTTCTCTTTAGCCACCTTTTTCCTATGCGAGGACAACAAACCGATCGACCTGGTCATTCTCTATTGCGTTGTCATGCCTTTCGACCCTTCTTCAACCAAGAGACACGAGACTCGTTCCTTAGCTACTGATTTTCCCCTTTTCAACCTTGATGCGGGTTCGATGCCTACTCTCTTGGACAGTACAGTCTCCCTTCCTTTCCTTATTCAACCCAGACATGGATTAATCTGCATGAAGTAGGGTTTCCTTTCATAGTGCAAATTATGGTTTTCGACTGCGTGGCCAGCAGAGCAGAGGATAGCAAATTGGGAAGATGGTGGAGTGGAAAACGATCCACATGCAACGACGTGGCAGATGGGGCAATAGAACAAGGTTATGGTTCAAAAATAGGTAGCATACCTAAGGGTCGGCGGGAAGTGGCTTCGCTCGTGGTCGTCGTCCTCCGCACACACTACGGTAGCGAGCTTGGGGACGGAGGCCATCCCGCACGGGCGCTAGGTCTGAGAGGACGGTCTTGTCATCAGTGCGTGACCTCGCTCGCCGACGACGAGTGCGTCAACACTGCACGTCCTTTTCTTCCCCGGCGGATCTGTGACCACCGTGAGGAGGGAGAGAGGGGCCGTCTTTTTTAGGTCTGGAGAGAGGGTGGTAGTGTGAGAAGCAAGTGGGCAGCCCTTAGCAAGAAAGCGCTGAAGCTCCAGCCTATATATCTTTTTTATACTACTAGTACTAGAGGTGGAGTAGTGGTAGAGTAGTTTATATTTTCTACGACAAGCATCAGTTAGTTGTGCTTCAAAACTGATCGGCACGCCATTAAAAAATAAAGGTCGATAACTAATGCGGCACCTCGGGCCAACGCGGCAAGATCGCATTTTGCACGAGAAATTACACACCATGTTTCGTTGACATGTGGTCCCGTTCCAACATATCAGTGAGACGACGGCGAGTAGTAGGAGTATTTCCGAACGGACGTGTAGGCCGGGGCGCCTCTTCGTGAACTGTGGCAGACTCGCAACCGTCTACCGACTCTTCGCCTTTCCCTCTTGATTTGGAACTGCTGTCGCACGCTCTTCCTCTCCCTCCTCCATTTTCCTTCAGCCCTTCACCCTTTCTTCTGCCATTGTTCGATCGTCTTCTCCATGGAGGAACAGGCCGAAACGACCCGTTATTCTTGCCCCGATCTGATAGATGACGTGGTGGAGGAACTCATTGATCGGTGCGACGTCATCACCTCGGCTAGCATGGCAGGTTCGTTCAAGCCCATTCTCGACTCAACTAATAACATCATTACAAGGAACCCAAGAGTCAAGGAGCGGTTTGATCTCTCCTATCTTCTTCGCCGTGACCCTGATGACTGGCGCCGGCACGACGGAGGCCTCGCCTGTGCAAGTTGATGCCGCCTGATAATGATACGTATGATTTTAAGATGCCATCGCTTGAGGGCAAGGCTTGGGCGGGCGCAAATGGAGATTGGGTTGTTTACATTGGGTCCAACTGCAGTGGGAACTTGTGAATGTGTACACTCGTGACCGGGTTCCACTTCAAAAATCTCTTAAGACTGCCCGGAGGTTGAGCACACCGGTATTGTACACGCTCAAATACGATCATGGTGACTGTCTTTCACGGAAGATAGCAATTTGTCGAGTTCCCAACCGCTCTTGGAATTACAACAACTATGAAGTTGTTGCTATCTTCGGCAAGCTTGTTGCCGTCCTTGGTGGTTTGACTCGACGGATATTGCTCAAAAATCAGTTTTTGTACACGGATGAGTATTGTGATGCAATTCATACGAGGGCCTTGTGTTTGCTGCCACCACTCGTGGCATTGTTTTTGCATGGTATCCTCGTAGTTTCGGTGCGTTTGTCTTCCATCGTAATTATAATTGTTTCATCCACATGCATGCGAGTTAGCAAGTTTCCCTTTACTAATTAACCTTCTTCTTGTGTTTCCAAGGTCCTGTGAACATCCCACCACCTATACTTGAAAAAATTTATAACCAAGGGGGAGATGATGATGGTGATGATCACGAGCATGAGGACGAGCAGTGCCCATATACTCTATGGCGCCTGGCAACTAATTCCGATGGATCACCTCTTCTTATGTGTATACAGCCCACTGATGATGTTACTGCTAAGGAAGCAGGTGTCTCCCATGGTCGCACTCTCCAGACCTATTCCAACACCCGTTGCATGGTATTCGGGATGGATACTAGTGTGCTAGCGCCAACTCCTTCTCCCTGGTACAAAATTGATAGTCTTGGAGAAAACTCGCTCTTCCTTGGACAAAACTATCCGATGATGGTTAAAGGCGATCCAACTGCTGTTGACACAATGTTACTAGTACCATTTATGAGAAGCAATTGTGTCTATACCTCGGACATTTGGGTGGTTCCCTACCCTGGTACTGATATAGTAGGCCGCTTCAGCCTAGATGATCAGTCCTGCGTTGGTCTCCGGATCGACAATGGATGGCCCGTCCCAGAGAATCACTTGTGGTTCAAAGCAAGCGTTTCCAACGCCGAGGAATGGTTGAGTTGAAGTTCATTTCATGGCTTGTTATTTGTTGTGTGGTGAAAACTTTAGTATTTATAATGTATCCTCGTTGTCGATGTGGGTTGATGACCTGTTGTATGTAATAAAATGATATTCCTATGATAAACTTACTAAATTTACGAATGGCTTTCGAGTCGCTTCTCTGAGTGAGTGGTGCGATGAGGCAAAAAAATATTTTCCGAATACATAATTGTACGTGCATTGCAACAGGTTATTGGATGAGGCCAATCAACAATAGTAGTACACTATTTGTACTAGCTTCACATGCTTCGCGCGTCGGGCGGGTGTTTTTACTGTAGCCATATGTTAATGTGTTCGCTGTACATAACCAGCACCTCGAATCCTCGATACTAGTACTATATAGTAGGAGTAAGTAGTAGGAGTAGTAGGGTGGCATGGGCCAGAACAAGCATTCACGTCCAGGAGTACGGCACACGCCACCACCACGACATCCATCTGACACCATATTATTTCTTGGAGTCCTTGCTAGAGCAATCTCTTCAACCTTATCGTTTCTCTAACTTCAGCCGTCGCGCGGTGGGCGAGGTGGGGGTTTGCTGATAGTCGGTTTCCTGAATTGCGGTCCCACTTGTAAGGCCAACTCCAACGCACGACCCCAAACGGACCTCCGTTTTACATGAACTCCAACGATAATTTTGACTATAAAAGCAAGACCAAAGAAAACAAGAACCACAAGAATACATTTTACTACTCCTGTAAGTTGGATTAGTGCCTTCTCGATGCATTCATTGTTGATCTGCGGAGGCTCGATCTTGCGTGCTTCTTTCTTCTTCGAGTGTAAAGAAGTAGACGTTGCTTCCTCGCATCTAGTCTCATGTCTAGCCTCTATTCTAGTAGGAGTATCAACAAGTGCACTAATCTCATCTCTAGCCTCTGTGCTAGCTAAAAGTGATAGAACATCTACTAAATTGCGCCTATCAATATATGGATGTACTCTTCTTCCCAATACAAAAACTTGCATCCATTCTACTCCCTCCATTTGCACAATACATGCCTTCTATTTGTCAAAATATATATGTATCTAGACATGTTTTAGTATATAGGTACATCCATTTTTGGACAAATGGAAGTCAAGTATTTTGGAACGGAGGGAGTACACAATAAAATTTTAAGTTAGCACAACTAGTCTAATCCGAGAGCACAACCGAAGATTTGGTCGGGTTCTTCCTCCTTTTGCCGACACGTGGGACATCCAGCATCCAGGTCGTGTCATGAAAGAAAATAGAGTGGTAGTTGAAGCCACGAGATGTGCATCTTGGGTTAAACTGTAAATAGAATCTTACTACTCTTGAGTAACTCCAAAAGCCCCACCGAAGATCTTTATTGGATTTGTTTTTCATCACCAGACGTCGAGGTGAAAGATGTGCAGGTTCGATTGGGTCCTCTTGCATTTTCAGCGACATGTGGGGCCGCATGTGAGCAAACAGACGATGGGCTCCGCGCGTCCGCTGGCTGGCTGAGAAGAGAGATAGAGGAGGGCTGAGCACGGACTGCAGGAAATTTGTTCTACGTACCTCGATATAGTGGGGTGGCATGGGCCATAACTAGCATTCACGTCTAGCAGTACGGCACACGCCCCCACGAGTCCCATTCGACACCAATTTTCTTGGAGTCCGTGCTACAGCCATCTCTTCTCCCTCCTGTTTTCTCAGCCATCGCGCGGTGGGCGGGCTGGGGTTTTGCCGATAGTCGGTTTGCTCAACTGCGGTCCCACTTGTAAGTGAAAATGCAACACCGCACGCATTCCCGCTTGAGCGGCGTGCCGGACCAACCGTGTGGGGGTGCAACGCGAACACGGCAGGCTTTTCCTTTTGAACTCGTAACTTGTAAATTTTGGTTCTGCTCCATGGCGCGACCGATAGATAGAAAATAACGATTTTGCCTAGAGTAATGAGAAGTTTGGTTCTGGCGCCGCTCATGCATGGATACGTCTGAAAATTATGAAGTTGATGTGAAAGGTAAGATAATTACTGTAGTATCATATACTACTACATGGATTTGACAGAAAGATAAAAATACATACGGATCCATCAACGTTCAACGACATCCTCATGCCCTAGTGCGCCGGGTCACCAACCGACGTGTGAGGGGCAGCGGCGTTGGCGGCGAGCTCAACGTGCTTCCAACAAAGGTTGCCCAAGGTTGCCCTGCGGTCCAAGAAGGCCAGCGTCCTATCGTCCTCCTCTTGCATGTAGTAGTCCTTGTGGACGATTTGCGCGATAGACGTGGGTGATTATGTCGATGGTGTCTTCTGCGCCGGTAGCCTTGCGGGCGAAGCGCGACCTCGAGGTGGACATTCTTCGAGCGACGGCGGGCGTCGCAGGCCACCAAGGCGTCAAGAGGTTGTCACCATAGTGGCCGTTGAGGGTGGCGGGCATCGCAGAGCCTGGGCGCGTCGGTTGGAGGCTTACGTCAAAGTCGGCCGCAAGCTTCTTGAAGACGGTGAACTTGTCGAGGAAACCGACGAGGACCTCGTCGAACAAGGAGACGGTTGTCGTCCAGCGGCCCTCGCCTGGCGGCCTCAAGCAATACTACTACAGAGGCGTTCCTCGGTGCCGGGCCGCAGGGCGGCGTCGTGGACCATCTCGGCAACCGGTGATGCTCGCGCCATCGCCTCCATGGGTCTAGCTTAGCTTCTAGTCAACTGATCTTGCGATTCGAGTGATCACTCTTGCCCTTGGTTAGCGTGCGAGAGTGCGAGGATTTCGACTACTCCTCGGTCCTTCTCGCACCTGCCTTTGGTCTTGTATGATAGGTGGGCCAGCCACCCCTGGGCCCACGTGTCATTCACCCAAAGGCAGTTGCCGTAAGTCAATGAAGCTCCGTCCCCCTCCGTGTCGATGCAGTATAGTCATCTCACTGGACCTCTAGGTAGGGCCAAACGAGAGAAGTGTGATGTTTACTGGTTTATTGGTCCCCTTTGCATTTTGTGCCAAGTTTTGACCTTTGATTTAACTAATAAAATGTTAATGCATGTAAACAAAAATGTTGTGTAAGTCACCTTAAGAAAACCAAATAATCCCAAAATACTTAGGCACGGTGCATTAACTCCCTCCTTGTTTCTTATTTCGTGACATATCAACCAATGAGAGATGTGGGCCGTGCATGCTTTCAATGACTTGAGACTACCAAACATGACATGCAGTGTTTAGTTCATTGCATGTAATCCTATTAGTACTCTAGTTAGCAAAAAAACATTAAGTTCTCTCGCCGATAGGAATAAAACACCATGTACTTATTTACAGAGGGAGTAGTACATTTTTTGTGACATGCATTACTAGATATTGCTAGTCAAATACTAAAATCCAGATGGACGTGGTAGTACTCCTAAATCCAGACGGTGGTGCTACTAGTACTAGTAGTAGTACTACCAATGTAGTAGTAGGAGTACTAGCACAATGAAGTGATAAGACCCTGCGTCGGAGATGACACCTGACTATAGGCACCGTGTTCGGCATACCATAGTCAGCCTCACCGTCTGCAGTCACTATCATCATGGGTGTAGAGCTATCCTGCTTACAACTAGCGCTGTTCGACATAATTTCCCGTGAGTAGATGCCCATGCATTGCACGGAACACCAAGATTGGGGGTGGACGGCTCCGGCAGCGGCCATCGCGCCAGATTTTTTCACGGCCATCTAGATGTGGTGGGGAGGAGATAAGGCTGATTGTGAGAGACAAGGAGTTGTTTGTAAATAGGGAACAAGTGCGGCATCTTTTTGCAAAATGGAGAAGCTTGGTTTGTATGCGCCGATCTAGATCCGACGGCTATTGGTGAAAGATGGGAGGCACAACATCATCACCAACTCAGGACCTGTTTGATTCGCAGGATTTTGAAAACGCGGGAAAAGGACACGGCAATATTACAAGTTTCAAACTGATATTACAAATGTTAGGAGTAATGCTGCACCTACGAAGAGGGAATTACTAGGAAGTTTACGTAAGAACTTTCGTTACTTTAGGTGGATGCAGCATTATCGCACAAACTAAAATCCACCGCCTCGACAAGTCACTAATGGGCAAATAAGTTTTCGAGTCTCCGCCACTTGATGTTTCAAAACAAATTCAGCTTCGGAGACTTTGTCATTTAGGCTTAGACGCTATGTGATCAGCACGCCATTCATTGTTGCGCCAGAGAATGCCAAACCTCATTACCTTGAGCACACTTGCCTCCGTAACAAAGAACTCTGGCCAATTTAATCTCAGATGTGCTGCCTCGGTAGTCGATCAAATCAATTTTTGTAAGATGGAGATCAAGGCATTCGATGAGATTGTTATAGTGCAGCACATTTTTCACTTTCGGTCTTTTTTATCTCGCAAAGAAGAGAATATATTAGAGCAGCTGGCTGCATAAGATTGCCTTGTCATCAAGAGGTACCAATATCATTCGCTCATACGATAGGGTTGGCTGGCTAGTGATATTCTCTCTCTCTCTCTCTCTCTCTCTCTCTCTCTCTCTCTCTCTCTCTCTCTTTCTGTTTCCTCTCATTTAACTAGGAGCACGGGAAGAGCTTGGGCATTTGTTGCCTTCCACTATGTGGTCGATGCCATATTTCGCAAAAGTATGCCACATAATACGATCGATGTCAAATCAAAAGATTTTGGCACCGCTC